>PVHX01005389.1:85227-112941 GCA_004024805.1 Geosciurus inauris | reverse complement strand
TCTAGGTATTTTAAATCGTCTTAGTCCACTGCTCCTCATCTGTCAATTCAGCCAGCCTTTCTAGGACCACCATTCATTCTGATGTAAATGTACTATTGTTTTTCTAAATAACCTCTAGAGGAACAGCTTAGTTTCTTCATTTAGATGCAAAAGCTTGGTTCCTCAGCATTTCAAGAGGTACTAGGGATTGAACCCAGGGCCTTGCACATTTTGGGCAAATGCTGACCACTGACTCCCTCTCAAGCCCAGGATGTAAGCTTTTGTCAGGGACTCCGGGTAGTCATAAATCAATAAAGCACCAACTGTATTTACAACTGCTGGGAAGAGAAAGAGGAATCCAAGGGAATTG
The DNA here is from genome assembly GCA_004024805.1 of Geosciurus inauris. Lineage (NCBI taxonomy): Eukaryota > Metazoa > Chordata > Mammalia > Rodentia > Sciuridae > Geosciurus > Geosciurus inauris. The sequence goes on along the minus strand of PVHX01005389.1, from coordinate 112,592 downwards.
ATGGGTAAGGAGCAATATCGAGCCACTCAAGGAGACACTTCATACATAACATGGTATGGGATCTTAAGTGTTCAGCTCCATCTTGGGAACTTTTGGCCCACAGAACCAGCTAGAACTTGGTGTGAGGCTGAAGATGTGGAACTGAACACTGAGAATGACCAGGACAGTCTTGGGGCACCTGCCATCTGGCAGGGCTTCTCATGCCACCTCCCTGGGCCAGGTCCCAGTTTAGAACAGACAATTATTCCAAATCAGCAAATACTGACTGCATATTGAGGGGGACCAGGCCCTGTTGTTCTAAGAGCTGTGGAAAACACAAAGATGAACACTCATAGTCCTGACTTGATGGTACTTAGAAAATCTAATAGGAGAGATAAGGTAGATATGCAAAAAACCTGCTCCAGGAAGAATTTGATAAGGGACCCGCAAGAGAATTTACCTATAGGAGGGGTGTTGCAGAGCACAGAAGAGGAAGAAGACCGGAAGAGGCTGAGCAGAGGACAGAGACCTATCAGAATGCATTTTACTGGGCTGGGAGATGTGGCTCAGTGGTACAGTGCCCGCCTGACATGTGTGAGGACCTGGGTTGGAGTTACAGTGCCTCAAAAAAAGGTAATTTTATTGGGGGCTGGGGGTGTACAGAGGTAGCGTCTTTGCCTTGGGTTTAATCCCCAGCACCACACCAACATACACACACACACACAAAAGAAAAGCATTTTATTCAGTATAAAACAAAAATGCACCAAGAATGTTACTACTAGCCGGGCGTGGTGGCTCACGCCTGTAATCCCAGCACTTTGGGAGGCTGAGGCAGGAGGATCGCAAGTTCAAAGCCAACCTCAGCAAAGGCGAAGCGCTAAGCAACTCAGTGAGACCCTGTCTCTACATAAAATACAAAATAGGGCTGGAGATGTGGCTCAGTGTTCAAGTGCCCCTGAGTTCAATCCCCAGTACCAAAAAAAAAAAGACATTACTACTAATAAACAAATAAGCAAACGCAAAAAAACCTCATCCCTGACACTGCCACAGGCAGAGACCCAGAGAGGCTAAGACTTGAAGAATGTGAAGTAGGGGCTGTGTAAGTTCAGGGGGCGCGGAGGCAGGCACAATAAGTCAAAGCCCTGAGATCAATCCAAGATCAGACCAAGAGGAAAAAGGTCAAGTGCGCCAAGCACGTTAGCGTTTTTCCTTTTCTTTCTGCAGTGCTGCTAGGTGAGCGCTCCGCCAACTGAGCTACATCCCCAGTCTCAGTTCTCCAAGTATGGAGTGCGCTTGGAAAGGGAGTCTCATGAGAAAAGTGGTTGGGAAAGAATTTGGGCTTTATTCAAAAAGGGGGAATTACTAAAGGCTGTGTTTTGTGTGAAGGGCTCATCATCAGGGGTGTGCTTTATGAGCAGTGACCACACCTGTAATCTGCAGGCTTAGGCAGGAGGGTTGCAAGTTCAAGGCCAGCCTAAGCAACTTAGCAAGACCCCGTCTCCAAATAAAAAGTAAAAGAGCTGGGGGTGGGGGAGTATCTCAGTGGTAAAGCAGCCCTGGGTTCAATCCTCAGTACCAAAAGAGAGAGAGAGAGATGGGTTTGGCAAAAAGGATAAGGCAATCAGTTTCCTGGGTACAAATCACTCCAGTTCAAAGATCAAAACCAAAAGTAAAACGGCAATGGCCAGATCTGAGAGATACTTATCAAATCACAATCAAAGGACAAGTAGGATGTAGGGAGAAAGGAGGCTAATTAAAAATATATATATATACTATCAACTCACAGACTTACATGTGAGCCACGTCATTACAAAAGACCATGCCGGGGCTGAGGAGTAGCTCAGTGGCAGAGCGCCTGCCTAGCATGTGTGCAGCTCTGGGTTCTGTGCCCAGTGCCACAAAAGAAAAAGAAGAAAAGAAGAAATATCTGTGTATGCCCTGCTGGCCCCTAGCACCCCACGGGCACTTGGGCCAGGGTCCAGGAGGCTTTATAGCCACCTCGTCCCCCATTTCCTCCTGACTTTGTGATTGGCCAAACAGCTTTGCGGATCTTACCTTTCAAGTCTCACTTCTGCCACCAAATCCCCCAGCAGTCTCCTCACCCTACCCCCAACCAGGTACCTCGATGCCACCCACTTGCCCTGAACCTGACTAGCCTCCGATAAAACAGTCCATTCCATCCTGAAATGTCTTAATCCTCTTCTTCCCCCACCCCCCAAATAGAAGGGCAGGTGGGGAGACAGAAATATACTGACTCAGGTGGAAAATATTGAGCCAGCTGGGCTTGGCTCTTGTCCCCTGCTTAGGACAGGGACCCTTGGAGGTCATCAGGAGAGCTCAAGAAAATGAAACTCAGAGGCGCTGGGATCCAACCCTCTGACATCCAGGAGTGCAGATTCAACCACCTAGTTGATGCCCTTTTTGGATGGTGGCTAAGGGTGAGACCAGATGGACCCAGCTCTGCTCTGCGGTTCTTCCTCAGGGCTCTGGAAGTATCTTCTGCCCCCTGTGGATCCTGTGCTTACACTGAACCTCTTGAGTCTTGAACATTAAAATCATGCACACCTGTTGCCCTTCCCAGGCTGTTAAGTCTGGGGCTAGTGAACAAGACTAAGTGTCCCTTGCAACTTCTATGCCGGGGCTTGAACAGAGTAGGCGTTTGAAAAGCATCCTCTGAATGGACACAACGCCCATTTCTCCTCACCCAATCTCGCCTCCTTCATTTTGGAGTCACATCTTCTGCTTTTAAAGGTTCTTAAGAGGGGAATGAGAGAGGGACCTCCTGCCCTGGGAGCCTCCCCTCCCCACAGCTGAAGTCCAGCCTCAGATTTTTCTGGACAAAAGGGCTCCTTTGCTTCACCTCTCCAGAACCAGTCACACAAATATTTTTAATCACCTCTGAAATCAGCCTTTCCCAGGCTCAGCCACCCAGCCCCCAGCTCTGGTCTGAGTCAGTCCAGTCCAGCTCCAGAATGTCTTCCTTTCTCTTTCCAGGGGGAGCAGAGAGGCCTCCAGGGTTGGTGGGCGGAGGCCCAGCCAGTCCTGACTGGTTTCACCCTGAAACAGGTGAGGCAGCCAGGGCCCCTCACCCCTCCTGGACAACTCCCCTTCATCACCCCACCACCATCCACACCAAAGCCTGAGAACTCCCCAGGGTGGAGGATACCATCCTAAAATGAAAGCTCCAAGAACTCTGGGGAAGCAGTCCTGGTCCGGTTCCCAGGCTCGAGAGTGCAGAGTGAGATACAGACCTAAGGCCAGTGGTTGCCTTCAAGGGTGCCAAGAACATTTAGAGCCCCTCCTAGAGGGGATTGCTCAGCCAGGGAGAGCACAGAACATCTGTCTTCCTCCTTGCCTGCCCTCATCTCAGCAGACTGCCCTCATGGGTGGACTCTGCCAGTTTTCTCTCACCTCCCATTCATCTCCTCCTTTCTCTCAGTCTCTGGCAGGGTCCTAGGGTGTTAGGCCTCTGTCCAGAGGGCTGTGACATTGAACCCATCCAGTAAGGGGTCTGGGAGATGCCTGTGCCAAGAAGGAGCTACCTTAGCCCAGTCCCCATCTCACCCCATACCAAGAATTGGCATTTGGGCCAAACTGCCTGGAGCATTTAGAGACTCCTAAGTCTTCAATCCTAGGGTCTGCTCTGGAATGTCCCTCTGGAATGCGCCCCACCCCCATCAGCACTCCCTGTCCCAGCCACACTTGAAGGCACAAGCTTGGTGGTGGTGGTAGTGGTGGGAGGTGGGGCTCCAGGCCACAAAACCCTGTTGGTACACATTCTGGTACCCATGCTTTAGGATCAAGATCGGGAGCTTTAAGTGATGAGGTCTTCCTGGGCGTAAAACTGCGGTCTGGGGTGGAAAAGAAAAGGACGCCGGAAAAGCCAGGAGGGTGGGGGTGGGGTCTTCAAGCCAGGCTGCCAGAGAAAGGCGCGGTGTGATAGTCTAGAACTCCAACTTCCCCGCGGGCAGATCGGAGCCTTCCCCTTCCCACTCCAGTCCCCGCTCCTAGGGTCTACACTCGCGCTTCCCTGGATGTCTGAACAGAAAGGGCAGGGAGGCCAGTCACTTTTCGTCCCAGTTCCCTGTCCACAGAAACCAGCCCTCCCCATCCACAGCAGCGGGCAGGGGGGTCGAGGGGCACCCCTGGGACACGCCAGCAGTGGACTCCTTCCCTTGCTCCCCACCCGGAGCCGCAGCGCCTGGCTTCCTCCACCCCCAGTCTCCAGCTGGCTTAGGTTTGGAAACTTTCCGCGACCTAGCGGAGTTGGCGCGGCATCCCCCGCCCCCCGGGTGTCCACCCCAGAGCCTGTGCCCTCGCCCACTCCCTGCCAGCCCTACCCGGCTCTTCCGGGCGGCGGAGGGGAGGGCGGAGCGGGAAGGCAGCAGCCTTACCTGGGACGCGCCGCCAGCCCGGCTCCGGCGCGGCGTCTGGGGCCAACTCCAGCTCCAGGCAGAGCGCGGGCGGGGGTGGGAGGGACTCCGCGCAGGGCGCAGCGCCAGCCTCAGCCCTGGCTGGGGTGGCGGGGCCCCGGCGGGGACGCGGGGCGCAAGGCCAGCCTCCCCGGGACCCGGGCTGAGCTGGGCGCGCTCGGTCGCTCGTTCTCGCGCCGGCTCTCCGGGTACAGGGCTCCTTTCTCTAGGCGAGGGTGGGCCGGCCAGTATCACCGTGACATCACCTCCATTCAGGGCGCTTATCCGGCGCCCGCGGCGCTCCAGGTATGTGCAAGGCATTTACACAGGAACAAAGCCTGCCCTGCCCTCCCCCCTCCGACTCACCTCCAGCCTCGGCCGAGTTGCACTTTCCGGCTGGTAAACGAGATCCGAGTTTCTGGCCAAGCTGGCGTGTGGGTTGTTGCTGTTTACTGCCACGCCCCCGCACGCGAGCACGCGCACATTCACGCGCACTCACTTTCTGGACTCCGCACTTTCTCTGGACAGCGGTTTGGGGTGCAGCCCAGCACACCCCGCGGGCGGGCTCTCCCTTGCGGCATCCTGCAGTTCGCGTACGCACACCCACTGGCGTGGGGGCTACCTTGGCGCGTCTTGCAGTGGCGGACACCCAGCCTTTGTCGCCTTCGTGCTGGCTTTCCTGTGAGACGCTCCAGACACAGTTCGCTGCCCCGGGCTGGAGCGAGGCGCACACTCAGACACAAAGTCTGTCTTTGTCACGCCTTCCGCGCCCCCTCCCCTCCCGAGCTAGCACACGTGGACACACCCAGCGTCCACCTCTTTCACGCGCGGTCCTTCCCCGATACCCCAGTCACCAAGATCACGTGGGAATGCCGCCGCGCACGCCCCTAATCCGGTGGGCCGAGGCCCGAACCACTGCAGACCGTGGGCACACGTCTCTCTGGGTTGACTGTCCGGCGCTTGGGTTTCCCAGGCCACTCCAGGCGCTGCTCAACTCGGAGCGCACGCTCCCCTCCCCGCGTCCCGGTTCCGCGTTCCGACTTGTCCTAATTAGTCCTCACGGTTCAGTTCCCCGAGGTACAGTGTTTAACCCGGCCCCGATCTCTGCGCTCCGAGTCACGCAGACCCTGACTCCGAGTCCAGCTCCTCCCGCGGCCGGGGGACCTTTGCACGAGTTCGGCTTCCCCTGCGCCCCACCCCTCGCTCGCTGCCCGGGTGAATCGGCGGGTGACTACCCTATCCCCTCGGGCCCCAGGAATCTGCTGAAAGGGAACCGCAGAATAGGGAAGCGAATCCTGGCTGAGACCTCTCTGGCCCCGTAAACAAGAGATTTTCCGGCCGCCGCCTCCTGGGGCCGCGGGGCCTCGGGGAGGTGGGCTGCGCTGCCCCAGGAGGCCCAGTGCCGGCCTGCTTGGTTTGCGCCGGAGGCCCTGAGAGGCCAAGGCGCACTGAGAGAGTGGAGGTTGTTGGGCCTGGCCCGGCCTCTGGAGACGCGGGGGAGGGCAGAGCGACGGGTCTCGGGGTGCCGGTTCTCGTGACGCCTAGTTGCCTGGGGGATCGCCAGCAGCGCGCCGTCGGAGCCAACCGGTGCTGCTGGGCATGTTTGCTCAACCCCGAGAGCCCGCGAGGGGGTGGGGAGGCAGCTGGTCACAGGTGAGGGGGTAGCCAGGTGGGGTCGGCGGGGAGAGGGGAGGGGTACCTCCCCGGCTGTTTGTTTGCGTGCCTGGGTCTATGACAACGGGGAGTCTAAACTCAATCAATCACCCAGAGTTGCCCGAGCGATAAACGTCAGGCCGTTCCTCCCCAAGCACACCGGGCTTGCTGACTAGGAGGGAATGTTTGCTTAGCCGGGTACTGGCCGTAGGGCCCTGGCTTTCTAGAACACTATATCCCTTCCTGTGCCTTGTGCTGGCAGGCTTATCTGCAGAACGCTGCTAAGACCAGATTGTTTCAGTGTTGCTGCTCCCGAGCTCTCTAATCCCCACATTCACCTCCCACCCGAGAGTCAGGGACCAACACTTGACCAGGGTTAGCAGCTCCAAGCCCACACTGGAAAGTCCCCATCTACCTGAATGAGAGAGGTTCAGCTATCCTGGCCTCTAATTACTTTTCCTTAACCAGGCCACCAATAACTGGCAGCTCACTGGGCAGGGTGGGTGTAGGAGACATGGTCTGAGACTAGAAGACCTGTGGCCCTAAGGCATGGATGACAAGTTGTAGGCCCTGCATACTATGTCCATTTGCTTTCTGTCTTCAGGAGTCTCTCATCCCCACCTAGATTCTCCAAACATCAGTTCTCCTCCCCGCAACCCTGCCTCAGGCAGGTGAAGGGCTGGACTGTCTGATCACCCCCTGGGAGTCCTTTGCCAAGGGGCCCCACTCTCAGGGGCTGAGCCCTGCCCTCAGCCAGCCCTGCCAGGCAGCTGGCAGTGGAAATATAGGACAGTTTCTGAGGACTGTTTGCTCTTCCCTGTTCACCCCAGCTCTCTTCTGGGATAGGATCTGTCTTCAAAGGACAAAGCAAGTCCCTCCCTGCTGATGACCTAGGCCTCTGGGTGTCCAGGGTTCCTGTGGCACTCCACTTCAGTCCCTGCCCCGACGCTGATCGAGAGGTAGGGAAACTGGAATTGGGAGCCCCCTACCCCCGCTGAGTCTCACCCTGGTGGGCAGGGCTGCACCCACCCAGCCTACCATGCTAGAAAGGGAGGTTCTGGGGAGGTGCTATGCTTTCTAAGGCTTCAACCACAGGGTTGTCTGTGTCCCCTGATGTCCCTCACTCTTATTTAATAACCCAGCAGGCATGGAACCCATTGTGACTCCCATTTTTACTAAAAAATAACCCTTTGAGACACGGTCCCCGCAGGTACTGCATACCCACTGTTCTAAGTCCTCCTGGACTTACTGTATTGAGGCAGAGCACTCCACTGCCCCCCCGTCTGGGCATTTGAGTTCTACTGGAAGGCAGAATGACACCACCCTTACTCACCTTCTTTTTTTTTTTTGGTACTGGGGATTGAACTCAGGGCACTCGACCACTGAGCCACATCCCCAGCCCTATTTTGTGTTTTATGTAGAGACAGAGTCTCACTGAGTTGCTTAGCACCTCGCCATTGCTGAGGGTGGCTTTGAACTCGCGATTCTCCTGTCTCAGCCTCCCTAAGTGCTAGGATTACAGGCTTGCGCCACCGCGCCCGGCTCTTACTCACCTTCTTTTAGCTACCTGAGTGCCTTCAATCCTGGAGTCTGAGATACTTACAAGGCCAGGGTGCCACCTGCCAGCTGTGTGACCAAAAGGTCACTTCATCTCTCTGATCCCCACCTTTCTCTACTGTAAAATGGAGGTGATAACACCATCCCCAAAATGCAGCAGGTCTAGAATGTTCCTCCCACAAGGCTGGCACTTACAGATGGTCAGTGTCCAGCCTTTCTGTGACTGTCCAGCCTCTCTGAACTTTAGGCCTTTTTTAAAAAAATTTAACTTTTTAGCTGTTGATGAACCTTATTTCTATTCATTTATTTATATGTGCACTGAGAATTGAACCCAGTGACTCACACATGTGAGGCAAGTGCCACTGAGCTACAACCCTAGCCCGAGCCTTAGGCCTTTTGGCTAAAGACATCTGGCAGTTTTGAACCCAAATTCCTGTAGAATCTGCTTTTCTGACACTTCTAACTCTGTATCACCATCAGGAGAGCTTGCCTGATCACTCCTTGGGACACATACTCCCGGCCCTCACCTGTACTGGTCTTTCTATCTCAGATGTCCTGTCCCTCCCACCTCCTGTCTCTATCTTACCAAAAGTTTTTGAAAATCTGCCTGCCTCGGTGTGAAGACGTCCTCATTTTCCCCAGGAGGAACCACTGTGAGCCGCCCTATTACCTGCAGTCCATTATGTGTTTGTCTATCATTTCTCCTAGTATATCATAAATAACCTTTTGAGCCTTTCTCAAGAGCAGGGACTCTTCTCACTATCTGTCCCCAGCGTCTGGCACACAGCCTGGCACATGGTAGATGTTTTCAGCAAATGCCTGAGGAATAGCCATTATTCTGCTGCCAAGTACTCTACCCCTGAGCTGTACTCGCAAGGAATAGCCATTAGTCTGTGGCAGACCACTGCTGACCTTCCCTCTTCGAAACCAGCAGCCTTGCAAATGGTGCCACACCTTCCTGGGTGACAGGCAAGCACTGTGCCTGCTGGAGAATTCCACCTCCCCTGGGCCAGCCAGCAAGACCCTGCACCCGAGCCCAGGGTAGGGGCCCTGACAACCCAGTTTTAGATGTGGAGGAGCCTAGCCAGGGGGTGCGAGAGGTCACTGAGTACCTTAGAGGAACTGCCTCGTTTGCCCAGTGCCTTATCCCCACTCCCCGTCCTGGGTCATGGTTTGAGCTTGCAGAATCTTTTGGGGTGGGGAGCATTTCTTCCTCCATGGAGGGGCAAGCCACCTCCCACTTCTTAGGGGCTCAAGGGTCCCCAGTGGAGTGAGAACAGTGCCTCACTGAACTGAGGGGTGGGCCCAGGCTCCCTGACAGGTAGGGGCCTTGTTCCTGAGCTGGGTGGCCAGGAGCCCCGCCACCTACAGCTGGTTAATAGTTTGCATTTCACCTGGCCTTGCTCCCAGGCTCTGTATTAACTGGTTACTGCCCTGCTGCAGTGTTGGGCCTGGTCTTTTTCTTGGTTTCACAGGACTTCCTGCTTGGAGCAGCGGAGACTGCCTGGGTTTTGTTTTTGAGAGCACTGAGGACTGTGATATCATGATGGCCCTTTAAGAAGCAGGAAGCCAGACAAGTTAAATACCCATTCATCTCAACTGTTTACCTGTGGGTGACCCCTCTGGAAATTTACCCGGAAGCAGGCTTTGGGCAGAGCCTGCTAGAATGCCAGCTGATGCGGAACCCTTCTACAAACCTGTGTCTGCCTTATCCCCACTCCCTGTCCACAGCTCAGTGGCCACTAACCAACTCCCTGGGAAGGAGAGAACTGGATTTTCTGAGTTGCCCAGATCTGGCCAGCCTCCATCAACCGACTCAGCGAATCCTAAGAGCCAGACCTTAAAGCAAGGGTCCAGGCATGCGGGCCACTCAACCTGCCACCCTTTCCAGAAACAAAAAAAGAAATGTGAGCCAGGTGCGGTGGCACAAGCCTGTAATCCCAGCATTTAGGGAGGCTGAGACAGGAGAATCGTGAGGTTCAAAGCCAGCCTCAGCAAAATAGACTGGGGATGTGGCTCAGTGGTCGAGTGCCCCTGAGTTCAATCTCCAGTACCAAAAAAAGAAATGTGTAACCATGCAGCATTTAGTTCCCCCCACTTTCAGGAGTCTCACCTCCATCTGAGAACATTTCAAGGGTGAGCATACCTTCTGTCTCCCCACAGTAGCTGCACTAGCCTCCAAAGTGATGACCCTGTTTGCACCGTCCCCTCCGGTCACCCTGTGAACCCTTATCTAATATGGGACATTCCCTGACTTCACCCCACTGTTTCCTGTTGCCCTTAAAATCCAAACCCCTTTGCCCAGCATTCAAGGCCTCTGCAGCCTGGATCCAACAGGGGCTCCTTCCTCTTCCCCACAGGAAATGAGAGGCTTGAGCCTGCCGTGCAACTGCCTTCCTGTGACTTGCTCCTATTGTCCCTCCCCTCAATCCAGAATGCCCTCCTCTTAGAGCCCTACCGCCCTGGGCTCCTCCTGCAAGCAAGAGCTGGTGACCTCAGAGTGCTCTTTGCCCTGAACTCCCCCCTCCCATTTGCTAATCTTACATTTTTCACATTGTTAATTCTATTTTATGCAAAGATACCTTGCTTCCCTAATTCTGTGAGGCCCTGTAGGAATGGATTCTAGATTCTGCCCTTCTGTTCAGCACAATGCTTCATACATAAAAAAAAAAAAAAGGCATTAAATATCGGTGAATTGATTGTATTGATTGGCCAAGAGAGAGGCTGTTAGCCTCTAAGTGGAAGAGGAGAGGATGCAAGTTCAGCAGGAATCCAGTGACAAGAACCCCAGGCTGAGAAGTTCAGAGATGCTGGCTTCTCTGATGAGATGATACCTGTGATGACTTACCCCCGTGTAGTGCTGTACAATTTCAAATCGTCTTTTACACAATTTGATGCTTTTAATCCTGTAAGCATCCAAAAGGGTAGATCTGAATCCATAAAGCAGATGTTATTATCTCTGTTTTATAGACTTAAAAGTTGAGATTCATAGAGGCTAAGACCACCTGTGGACCTGGACTTGGTCTTCATTCTCTGTGCCCCCAGGTGGTTTTCTCACCTCCTGTGTAGCCCTTACCATTTTCTGCCTGTGGATAGTTACGTATTTATTTTATTTGCTCTAATTAGGTATACATGACAGCAGACTGCATTTCGATTCATTGTACACAAAAGGAGCATAGCTTTTCATTTCTCTGGTTGTACACGATGTAGAGTCGCACCACATGTGCCGTCATACGGGTACCTAGGGCGATGATGTCTATCTCATTCCACCATCTTTCCTGCCCCCATGTCCCTCTCTTTCCCTCCCTCCTCTTTGCCCAATCAAAGTTCCTCCGTTCTCCCCACTCCCCCACCCCATGATGGATCAGGATCCACTTATTAGACAGAACATTTATGCACCTGTCGTGAACCAGCCGAGGTCCAGGCTTGGCCGGAAGGGTGTGTGCTCCATGCATCTGTGTCTCCCTTCCTGCCTTCCCGGCTGTCAGGCCTCACTTCACATTCGCAAGGGGATCTGCCCAGTCCTACGGAGAGGACACTGGATACAGAGAGCTCCGAGGTGGAGCCAGCAGTGGGCGGCTGCCTCCCTCCTCCAGCACCCCTTTTCCCCTTCAGAAGCCAGCCTCCAAACCCAGGCCGCACAGGGCCCTGCCTGGCCTGTGGCCTGTGGTGGTCGCATCCCCTCTGCACACCCTGTAGCCTATGGCCATTTGGCCCTTCACCAGCCTCTCCAGCCACCTCCAACATAGCCCACTCAACAAACCCTTTAAAAGACCCAGTCACTGCCCCACCCCTTGCCCGGGATTGGAGGCCACCCCAACCTCTAATCCAGTCCAGACCCCTAGCAATGTCGAAAGAGTCATGGGACCACAGGGGGCCGACCTATAGATGGTGCCTCCAGCAGGGCAGGGCCAGCCAGCTGGCTTCTGGGCCCTGTCCAGTCCCAGCTGTTCCTGGCACTGTTTGGGGCTTGACTGTCTCCCTCACCGGAAGACCAGTTGCTGTGCAGCCTAGGCTGCCGGGAACCCAGTGCGCTATTCTGGGAGTGTGATGGGGCTGAGGCCTGGCAGCGGCTGGAACTTCGCCCTTTTGGTTTCCAGGCTGTTCTCCTCCCCTCTGATGATAAGGCAGCCTTCAGTCATTATGCAAAGTTCCGAACCACTGATGGCGCGTTGGAGGGTCTTAATGGCCCTTGTGGTCATGCGAAAGTGGGACCTGGGCAGAAGCAGCCCCACGTCAGCTTTCGGAGGCAGCAGCCTCATCCTCGCTGTCACTCTCGCGACCCACAGGGCTTTCCTTCAGCTTGTCCACACGCGTGCCCTGCTACATTAGCCCAGGCACGGGTTCTGGCACCGTCCCTCCCAGTTTAATCCAGTGCCAGATTTCCTCCGAGGGCCTTTTTCTTTTTAAATCGAAACTGGACATTGGTGCAATGTAGGCAATAAAAGCACGAAGACCGAGTTTGGTTGGCAAAAGATTAACGTCATAACCCAACTTAGAGCAAAATTAAGCCCTTACAATTGACCTGGTTTTGATAGAAGCCTGGAGATTTATGATCCTGGTGTGGAACTAGAAGCCAGGATGGGAAGAGAGCCTACCCTACCCAGGGTCACTCACTGGTGGACAGAAAGCAGATATCTGGACCCTTTTTGATCATGGAGTCCGGATCCCTAGGCAAGGAGCCCGTGAACCTCCTTTCCAGCCACGCTCCCACATGTGCCTGGAGATGCACGCTGGCCTTGGGAATGGATGAGGCCAGGTTTGAAAGAATTTTGGGAATCCACTAGCAGAAGTGGACAACCACAGCACAGGACGCCTTTGAAGGATTCTGGCCAGGCAGTCCAGGCTGGCTGCTTCTTGGATGACAGTGGACTTGAGGATGTGCACAAGCAGGGTGCATCCTCAAGGACATGGGCACTGCTGGAGAGTCCAGGAGGTGAGCGCTGTGCCTCTTTCCTCTATTCCTGCCCAGGAGCAGGTCTTCATTCCACATTGTGGAAGAGATGATTAAGGAACAGCAAGCTGCTATGAGGCATCTCTTGTGTTCTCTTGCCTTCTTATCACCCGGCCCCAAGTATTTTCCAGCCCTGTGTGAAGTCATCTCCATCAGGGTGGGGCTCTTCCGTCAAGGTTCACCCCCCGAACCTGTTAGATAAGACTCTACAAGTGCAACAGGTGACTATTAGGTCTCACAAAGTTCGAGCCACTGAAGTACGAATCCATCTGGGACGCAAGCAGTGCTTCCCAAGGGGGTTAATGTGTGAGCAGCGCCGTGAGGCTCTGGTGGGATGGTGGCTGGTAGGAGGGTGATCTGATTAAAGCACATCCTCTAGGAACAGAGTTTAGATGGAGAGAGGTGTCTTGGGAGCAAGTGAGTGGTTAGCAAAGAGGCCTGTAGTGAGAAGCTCTGGCCAGACTCCCAGTGGAAGGACCTAGGAAGGGGACAGAGCTCGGGGCGAAAATTCAAGCCAGCCCCAAAGGTGAACCCTTTGGTGTTCGTAAACTTTTTTTTATTTTTATTTTTAGTTTATTTTTTTGATGCTGGAGTTGGAACCCAGGGCATCAGGCATGCTAGGCAAGCATTCTACCACTGAGCCACATCCCCTAAACCCTTTTTTATTTTATCCTGAGGTAGAGTCTTGCTAAGTTGCCCAGGCTGGCCTTGAACTTAGATCATCCTGCCTCAGCTTCTGGAGACACGGTTTTACAGGTGTGCACCCCTCACCTGCCAGGCCATAAACATTTTTCTGAAGCAGAGCGCCTCTAGGTGTCCTCTTCCTGGACATCGAAGGCACTGATCACTGAAGGAAATCATTTTCTATTGGACACCCAACCTCCTCTTTCTAGAAATGGTAAAGTTGCAGAGAAAAAGCAAATTGGTGAAGGGATCCTAGGGCCTTGGATGCTGCTATGGGGCCTTATAGGTCCTGGTGACGATTTAGGGAAAACCACTCCCAGTGGCCTTCCTTGATGTTCTCGGCGGGCCTGGAGCACCTTGAGCACACCTGGAGGTCTTGGCATACTATTTTCAGAAGGGATATTGCTCACTCAAAGGTATATTTCATTGCCATTATCTCATTCCTGCTTTTTTTTTTTTTTTTTTTTTTTTTCAGAACTCTGGCCTCATTCACTCGACCATTGACTGTTTCCTGCTATCAAGTGTGGGGCAGGAGCCACAGACAGAAGAGAAAGGAGAGTGGGCACTTATTCTAAGGGAGCCTGTGGTTCTTCTGCTTGTCCAAGGTCATTTTGATCAGCTGGAACGAAAGCTGCCAGCATAGTAGAGATTTACTCCCAACAACCCTTTCGCTCTAATACCGTATTGCATTTCAAAACAGTTGTCTTGCTGTCCTGGCCATTTCCTAACTAGGGCTGCAAACAGCCCAACTTGGCTTCCTCCCTGTCCTTGGACCTGCTCTGGCAATGAAAGGTGATCCAGAAAAGCCCCTCTCGAATGTGCCCAGCCCACTGTCTGCTCCTGTACACCTTCCTAACAGCTCTCCTGCAGGGCAGAGGGGGCTTTCTGCCCTGAATCAGTCCCAGAGCCATAGACTGACCCCTCTGGCTGCCCACCCCAACCCTGACATGATGTGCACAGCCAGCTGTTGACAGGCCCTGCTGCTACTGGCTCCTGGAGTAGGAGGGAAGGGATGCTAAACGTTCTAGACCCACAGAGCGTCTGACTTCCCTGGCTGATCTGCTTCTGAGTTCCAGTTACACAGGGAACATTGTCCTAGGAGTCAGGAGACCCCAGTTTAGGTCTCAAGTTGACTGACCACTGTAGCCCTGGAGATGTCCTCTCAGCTTCTTGAGCTGCTTTCTCACCCATCTAATAACAAGAACTAACATTATTATGTGATGAGACTGTTAGAAGTTAAATATTAACTCTTTAGTCTCAACAAACTTATTATGTAGATTACCTACTTATAAAAGGGAAATTGGCTGGGTGTGGTTGCACACACCTGTCATCCCAGCTATGGTGGAGGCCGAGGCAGGAGGATTGCAAGTTTGAGGCCAGCCTGGGCAACTTAATGAGACCCTATCTCAAAAAGGGCTAGATATGTACCTCAGGGGTACGGTGCTCCTGGGTTCAGTACCACAAGTAAATGGGGACACTAAGAGAAACAAGCAGCATGTTCAAATTCAGTAGACAGGAAGTGATGTTCACCTCACAACCTGACCACTGTGCATGCTGCTTCTGGTGGGATAGGAAAACTGTACGAGCTATCTCCCATGAAATTAAGCGGTATAAACATAAAAACACTCATGATATGTGGTTTCTGTGGGTCAGGAATTGGAGGGGTTTGAGTGGAGTGTCCAGCCCAGGGCATTTCATTTGGTTGCAGTCAAGATGTCAGTTGGGGCTTTTGCAGTCACCCAAAGGCTCACCTTAGGTGATCTGCTTCCAGGGTGGCTCATTCTCGTGAAGCTGGTTGTTAGCTGGGGGCTGCAGGTCCTCACCACAGACCTCTCCACAGGCTATTTGTGAGGTGTTTGTTTATTTTTTAGTACTAGGGATTGAACCCAGGGATGCTTAACCCCTGAGCCACATCCCCAGTCCCTTTTTATATTTTATTTACAGATAGGGTCTTACTGAGTTGCTCAGTGCCTCCTCATTTGCTGAGGCTGGCCTTGAACTCACAATCCTCCCAAGTTACTGGGATTATAGGCGTGCACCACCGTGACCAGCTGTTAGTGAGCTTTTCCTGGATCAAGTGATCCGAGGGGCCAGCAGAGACGGAAGCCTAGCTGTGGAAGGCAGGCCTGGTCAACTGCCATTTTCACGATATCCTATTGGTTACACAGGGAAGTGAATGCCAGAAGATGGGACCATTGGGGCCACTTAGCTGATTGTCACACACAGTAACATATAGCAATTAGCAGGGTGGTCAGGAAACTCAATTCAAAGAATAGTTGTAAACATGCTATTTGAGTTTGCTAGGGCTGCCATAATAACGGGGTGGCTTAACACAACAGGACTTTATTCTTTCATAGTCCTGGAGGCTAGAAACCTAAAATCAAGGTATCCGCAGGTCATGTGCCCTCTGAAAGCTCAAGGGAGGAATCTTTCCTTGTTCTTCTAACTTTTGGTGGCTCTGGTGATCCTTGGTGCTCCAGGAGCATCGCCCCAATCTCTGTTTCCGTTGTACATGACCCTCTCCTGGTATATCTGTCTCTGCACATGGCCATCTTTTAAGGACACCAGTCCTGTTGGGTTTAGGACCCATCCAAAGCCTGTAGAACTGCATCTTGACTTGATTACATCTGCAAAGATCCTCTTTCCAAATAAAGGCACCTTCACAGGTCCCTGGGGTCAGGATGGATGCATACCTTGTGGGGCCTACAGGCACCTGCAGTGTAATGTGTAAAGTCCTGTGTGGGTAGGTAGGGGTTGCTGTCTTCCACGTTGCAGTGGTGATGTTAGAAGTAGTGATCATGGGATCTGGAGAAAGAGTGCTGGTTGGACTCCAGCACAGCGGCCACGCCCGGAATCCCAGCGACTCCGGAGGCTGAGGCAGGAGGATTGCAAGTGTGAGGCCAGCCTGGGCAACTTATTGAAACTCTGTCTCAAAACAAAATTTAAAGAGAAGGGCTGAGATATAGTTCAAAGGTAGAACACTCCTGTCTGCAATCCCCAGTATTGAGGGGAGGGGTGATTAGAATGGACATCCTGTCATCTCATGGCGGCACACGCGGGCAGTTTTTTCAGTCCTTCTGAGAGCTCTGGATGTCTAGGCCATTTTTCCAAGTGTGGCCGTTCTCTCTCACTGAAACTTCCTCATGGTTTTCCCTGGATTCTGGATTTTGTCCGTTAAATTTTCTCTATCAGTTTCTTCCATGGATATTCCATTTCCTTATGGCCTATCCTAATTCTAGTACTTTCTCATGAACTGTCTTGGAGGGACAGGCCATCCCTCCAAGACGTACCACCCAGGCCCTCATTCCTGGTGCTCCCTGGCCCTCAGCCAATTGGGGCATACAGCAACACATCTCAGAAAAATAAGGAACTGGCTATTGGCTTCCCAGTTGGCTCACTGGCCCTGCTTCCAGGGAGCTGGGCGACCTCGGCTGAGTTCCTCTGTCTCGTCCTACCATGGCGTTCTGATTTACAGATAGCATGTGCTTTATGCTCTAGCTTCCAAAACTGGAGGGTCACTTCTGTGCACTATCAGTCTAGGCAGCCCCCACAAAGCAGAGCCCTCCCTCTGGGCTCACAGGGCACTCTGTTAGCAGGGCCACAGGCAAGTCCAGGAAGTTGCCCCCAGAGCCAGAGCCACGCACATGAGGGCCGAGCTGGCGCCTGGCAGCTGTCCTCTGTTCCTCCAGCCTGGGAGTCAGACAGCCTGGCTCTGGCCCTTATGCTGCCATTTCTGCTCCTGGGGTCTTAGTGCCACTGCCTGCTGGATGGCACAGGGAGTTGCCGCACTACCTTTGATGGCTGTCACAGGTGAAGCAAGCCTGGCCATGCTAAGTGCTCGCAAAGCTCTTAAGGCTCTTCAAATAAAAGGTGTTTTCTGTCTTTGATTCCTGAGTGCTGCAGACATCTCTCTGCTATGCAAATATTTGTTGATTTTAATTTAGGATTTGCCAACAGCAGAAGGAGCAGTGCCATAAGCCACCCTGCCTGTCACCAAGACTGGACACCAGGGAGAATGTTGAGGCAGATCAGTAATGTGGGACTGTGGATGTGGAGGTTGGGGGCTTTTGTTGCCCCCAAGTAGCCAGTGAGATGGGAAAGATGGGAAAGGAGATATGGGTGAATCTTCCAGAGCATTCCTGTAACCAAGAGCAATATCAAAACTACCCGGAAACTTAGTGGCTTAAAACAATAGTTTATTTTCGCCTCTCATGGTTGTGTGGGTTGGTGGGGCCTCGCTGGTGGGTTCTTCCTTGGGGTCTCTATGCAGGTGCAGTCAGGTGGCAGCTGGGGTTGTGGTCATCTGAAAGTCCCGCTTGGCTGCATGTCCAAGACGGCAGTGCAGGCTCCTCCCCATGGCCTCCCTCCAGCAGTATGGCCTGTGCTTAGTAAGTGGCCGCTGACAACTAACAGTAGGGAGGAAGCACCGGTCCTCGAGGGCTCCGTGGGGATCCAGCAGTGTCCCAAGTTGACGCTGCCTTCTGTTTTAAGGCAGCCTCAAGTCAAGCCAAGGTGAAGGGGGAGGAGAAGGGTTTCTATTTTTCCATGGAGCAGTGACCAGGATGGGGAGAAATGACAGCTGCCACCTTTTGAGACAAGCTACCACCCAAAACAAGGGATGATGTCCATTCTTGTGTGTGTGTGTGTGTGTGGTGCTGGGGATTGAACCCAGGGCCTTGTGCATGCGAGGCAAGCACTCTACCACCTGAGCTATATCCCCAGCCCAAGATGTCCATTCATAAGGCTCCTGAGCTGCTGGCCTAGAAGGGCTGTTGATATGACAACATGAGGACCTGGCTTTGGCTTCAGAGAATTGGGAGAGGCAGAAACCCCCGAACAGGAAAGCCACTGAGCAGCCCCGCACCTCCCCCATCACCCAGGTGCTTATGGTTGCCCAGGGCAACGGGAAGTAGGGCCCTGGAGTACCAAGGTGAGGGCCAAGGCACAGAGGACTACAGCTGGCCGCCACCCAGCCTCGTCCTGCTCCCAAGCCCTGGTCACAGCTTGACCAAGCAGTCGGATGGCTATGTGGGCATGGCATCTGTTTATCTACAGGACAACGGTGCAGGCCTGAGCACTGGGTTGACCACGCAATCCTTCCATCGAACTGGCTCTCTCTCCAGAGTAAAGAACTTGTCACCAGCCTCGTTTATTTGCGTTTCTCAGACCTAGAGGGACGGTGCCATGCTTGGTCTTCCTCGTCCCTATTCCTGGCTTCCAGCAGTGGCTTTCCTTGAACTGGCATTGTGCCCTTGGCTTTCCAAGCCACCTCCTCTCTGCCTACTGATTTCCCCCTTCTTTTGTCTCTTTGCTTGTCCATTCTCTCACCTACAACCATTTTTGTGTGCCTCAGAGTTGGCTGGGCCTGAGGGATACCAGGAACCACAAAGCTCACATATAATGTATTAGTCTCTTGTGGCTGCTGTAACAAATTACCAAAAACTGGGAGGCTTCAAATGAGAAATTTATTCTCACAGTACTGGAGGCCAGAAATCCAAGATCTAGGGATTGCAGAATTGGTTCCTTCTGGGTGTCCCAAGGAAGAATCCATTCCTTGCTTTTCTCTCAACTTCTGGTGGCTGCCATCAATCCTTGGCACTGCTTGACTTTTAGACACATCACCCTAATTCATGCCTCTGCCATTACACGGCCTTCTCTAAGTCTCCAAGGATCCTCTGGTCCCATAGTGACAGTCTATTTTGATTTAGGGCACATCTTGATCTAGTACCATTTTATCTCAACCCTTTTATTAATTATATCTATATAGACCCAATTGCCAAAAAAGATCACATTCTGAGGTTCCAAGTAGACATATAAAACAGTGAGGGACACCAGTCAACCTTTTACAAATGGCCTCTGGATGTTTGTCCCAGAGGTATTTCTACTCAGGACAGTCTCGGTGTTCCTAGGAAAGACTAGCAGGTGTACCAGAGACAGGACCTGCCAACTGAGCTCACAGTGACTTGGAAGCAACCCTGCTCTTCTCTGCATAAAGTATAGGCATGGTTATTGCACTGGGGAACCAATTTTCCCGTTGTCTTCAGAAGGCCCCAGGTCCCTTGCTCATGCCTATTCTTTTCTGGTATATGGCCTTCGTGTTTCCCATTTGAGTATAGCTACACCTGTGTGCCCTTGGGCAACTTATTGTTTCTCTGAACCTCAATTTCCTCACCTGTAAAATGGGAATAAGAGTTGCTTCAGAGTTTTTAATTAAATAAGTTGTCACTTAGCACTTCTTAGCCCACGGGAGGTTCCCAATGAGCAACCCAGCAGTCACCAGGCATGGCCACAGGTCTGGTCCTGCCTGTTCTTGCCAGGTATTATGCAAAGTGTTTCACAGGGGTTATCTGATCTAAACCCCAGTGCTCCAGGAGCCAAGTACAATTTTTATCTCCCTCTTTTCAAACAAAGAGAACAAAACTTAGTGAGATTAACTAACTTGCCTAAGGTCACTCAGTAAGGGGCAGCAGATCTGAGGTTTGAATCCCCTTGTGCCAGCTACTGATGGATCCTAAGCCCAAGGCAATATGATAAGAATAAAAATATCTGGCTAGGCACTCACCTGTGATCTCAGCTACTTGGGAGGCTGAATCAAGAGGATCACAAGCTCAAGCCTAGCCTGGGCAACTTGGCAAGACCCTGCCTCAAGATAAAAAATAAAAAGGGCTGGGGATATAGGTCAGTGGTAGAGCACTTGCTAGCAAGCCTGAAGCCCTGGTTCAATCCCTAGTACCAGGAGGCCCCATGGCCCCTTCCCCAAGCATCCTGCACGTCTGGAAGGTGGACCATACCTTGTTTTATTGTCATAAACCCTACATGGCCTACCTTGGTGACTTATGGGCCCACAAACCTGTTCACTGGGGAGATATCTGTTGAAGGTTAATACATTGGGTGGATGAGAAGCGCTGCCCCAGAGGGGCTCTCCAGCAAACACCCGCTTCCCCTTTCCCCATGCATGTGTGCCAAACCCTCCTGCTCTCAACCTCGATGGACAGCCAGGCTCTTGGGGGCATCTGCAGTTCCAGAATCTAGGGAAGACAGCTGGCCCTAAAAGGTACACGGACCTGCCCTCAGAGGGGTCTGGTAAATTAGAGCAGGGATCAGCAAAGTGCATGTCATAGGACAAATCCAGACCACCATTTGTTTTTGTTTTTGTTTTTTTTGGTACAGGGGATTGAACTCAGGGGTACTCGACCACTGAGCCACATCCCCAGCTCTTTTTTGTACCTTAGAGACAGGGTCTCACTGAGTTGCTTAGTGCCTCACTGTTGCTGAGGCTGGCTTGGAACTTGAGATCCTCCTGCTTCAGCCTCCCCAAACACTGGGATTACAGGCATGCACCACAGCGTTCGGCCCACCATTTGTTCTTTTAAATAAAGTTTTATTGGAACATAGCCATGCTGACTTGCTGACATATTGACAGTGTCTGCTTTCTTTCATGCTGCAATGACAGAGTTGTATAGTTGGATGGAGACCACATGGTCACGAAGTCAAATATCTTTGCTATCTGGTCCTTTACAGAAAGAAATTGCATGCCCCTGAATTAGGGAAGTGGCACATCCTCTGAGTGTTCTCTGCCTCCCATGGTTGACAGTTGACGGTTCTGGTCTGGGCTTCTGTTGGGGCAGATAAAGGAGGGAAGAGATTTGCGTCGGCGGGGATGTGTTAGTGTTTGTCTCAACCTGATGGGCTGGACTTGTTGGGGACCAGAGCAGGGCTGGGTGCTAAGGTGACATTGACTCAAGGTCTATGTCCTCCTTCATCCCTGCCCTGAACCTGCCACTGGCAACGGGGCAGCTGCAGCCCTCTCAGGCTTTGGGGAGCCACCAGCACAGGACAATCGGTTCCCTGCAGCCCAGGACAGGGCGGAAATTGTTTCCAGCACAAAAGGACTTCCCCCCACCCCATGCTCCCAACTGCCTGGAGCCTGGGGGTAGGAGGTGAATTCCCTCTGAGGCCCTGGACTGAGAACAGCTGCAACTTGATCTCAGCCCTATGACTGTGACCTGGTTTGTGTGGCTGGCTGGAGGACCTGGCCATCCCTGGCCCGCTGTCGTTGGTCAGAGGGACAGTCGGTTGGGACTGCCTGATCAAGAACAGCAGTTATCTCCTTACTTGGTGTCTCTTCTTGCTCCTGGGGTGTCCTGGGTTCTTCATGGGCTATGACCTTGTCACTTTCCAGATCTGGCAAAAGTCTGGGGAGGGAGGGCCTGTCCTGTGGAGACTCCAGCCACATAAGGAAATCAGAGCACCTTCCCACACCTGTCAGGGGCTTCAAACAGCAAATAAACAAGTACGAATGGACACGGCCCATTCCTCCTGGCTGCTTGGTACAGTGTGCCAGCCCTAGCTGTGCCTTTGGGCACAGTGTCCTGTTGGCCCAGGCTGGCCACAGTGCCTGCTGGAGCCATTGACATGCCTATAACCCCCAGGGCAGCCAGCTCCTGGGGAGGATGGCCTCAGTGCCCAGCCCCCTTACTCCAGTGGGCTGCAGCCCCAGCGATTGATTTTTCATAAAGCGTGTTCTGTGCTGACTCTGTGCTGCTCTGCAGTGTCCCTTGCTCTGGTACCACTTGGCTTGCCTGCAGGCTGGTCTGCAGATTGCCAGGAGGAACATAAGTGCCTTACCTGGGAGGCCCAGGGAGGAGGGAAGAGGCTTGTTTGTAGCTGGCACGGAGCCTGGCCGTCTCTTCTGCCGCCTCCCCTGCAGCCCATCTCCCCATCCCAGCTGATTTCACTAACACCCTCAGATTTCAAATATCCAGAGACTCGGCTTGTTGTGCTATGAAATCCACGTGATCAATTCAGGGCTCCATGACCCAGCACACGGGCTTCGAAAAGTAAATAGCCGCCGAGGGGTGGAGACTTTGCAGACCACAGAATGTGCTCTTGCATGGCCATATTTAGTCACTACGGTGAACATTTCACCTTGTTTTGGGGTTGGTTTAGTTTGCTTTGGTTTTTAGTGCTGAGAGTTGAACCCAGGGCCTTGCACATGCAAAACACACTCTCTACCACTGAGCTACACCCCAGCCCTACAAACTGTTTAACCATAAAAAGAATTCATGCTCATTAAAAATTTTGAAGCCGGGCATGGTGGTGTACACCCGTAATCTCAGCACTGTAGGAGGCTGAGACAGGAGGATCGCGAGTTCAAAGCCAGCCTCAGCAACGAGCAGGTGCTAAGCAACTCAGTGAGACCCTGTCTCTACATAAAACACAAAAAAATAGTGCCGGGGATGTGGCTCAGTGGTCAATTGCCCCTGAGTTCAATCCCCAGTACCAAAAAAAAATTTTTTTTGAAATGAGATCAGAACTGATTGAAGAAGAAAGTAGAAATCTCCATGATCCACTCTTTTTCCGGAGAAGCCATGCTGAACACAGTTTGGGCCATATCTTTCCGGAATTTTGCGTGTGTGAGATTGATCATTTGCATCTTGCAATAATTCTATGAGATGGGCAGATCACATTACAGAGTGGCCGGTTCACAGGTGAGCAAAAGGGGCCCGAGGAAGTCAAACTCCTTGCCCAAGTCCAGCAGCCAGCCAGCAGCAGAACTGGAAGAAATCACTACGTCATGCCAGGTCACACCCACTACTCTTGCCCCTGGGATTGGCTGCCCTAATGAGTGGCTCATGATTTCTTTTCCCCAAGCAGATCACCTCGTTGCACAAGTAGAAAACTGGGAGGCCTCCTTTCGGGTAATAAACAATGCAATATTGGCACAGAGTGAGTGACTGGCTCAGAGAGGACTTTGCTCTCCGGTCCTCCCTGGAGTGTGGGGAGGTTTGGAGCCTGGAGTCTTTCCAGATGCAGAGTGCGGGATCTAGGAGCCAGGGGCTGGGGGACAGCGGGCTCCACCCGCCAGTCCCAGTAACAACAGAACAAACAGTTCCCACTCCCTCATCAATAAGCTCAGCTCCTGGCTTTGGTGTTAAGCCACAGCCTCGACAGAGGACTGGAGGGCAATGTATTCAGAGCTGCCAATCACAGAGCAAGATGGATTTCCACTCTCGCTGTCGAGGTTGCATCTGGAAAGTTCTCTGACCTGGTGAAAAACATGTTTCAAGCAGATAAGTAATATCTTGCAGACAAGTCAGAAGTGTTGTTAGCATTTTGCTGTCAAAAAGAGAAGGAAGTTGGCCTTGCAAACTAGTGGAGAGCAGTTATTAGTCTGAATCTTTTCATAAACCCTCTGTAGTGAGTGAGAAGCAAATTTGCATCCTGCATGTTTCTCAGGCAAAATACCATCTGTTCTCCCAGGAAGCAGGTGAATGGCTGCTCTTGAGTTTTCTATAAAATTGGCATTTCTCCTCCTTTCCCAGAACTTACCCAAAGGTTCTACCTAGATGGATGAGTGTCGAAGTCCTACCTAGAACAAAGAAACAGGGCTGGGGCCTCAGATATCTGCACCTGGTAAAAACAAAGTCAAAAATGAGGTGGTAGAGGGAGAGAAGATGATTCTACCATTTCCATGGAAGGGCAAAGGAATTGGAATGACCAAAAACCATTTTGAAAAAGAAGAAAGTAATGTCCCAGCTGGGTGCAGTGGCACTTGCCTGAGATCCCAATGACTCAGGAGGCCAGTCCTGGCAGCTTAGTGAGAATGCTCTCAAAGTAAAAAATAAAAAGGACTAAGGATATAGCTTGGGGGTCGATCAGCCCTGAGCTCAATCCCCAATATGAATGAATGAATGAATGAATGAATGAATGAGCAAATAAATGAATGAATAAACAAATAAATTTAAAAATTTTAAAAATAGCCATCATAACACCTTATTTTAAGGTTTAGTATAAAGCTCTCATTTTCATAGAGCCAGGCTTGTCTTTGTTTTTCTTCTTTGCAGTGCTCAGTATTGAACTCAGGCCCTCATGCATGCTAGGCAAGAACCCTGAGCAACATCCACAGCCAAAATTTTTGCCCTTTGCTGGGCATGGTGGGGCACACCTTTAATTCCAAAGACTCAGGAGGCTGAACCAGGAGGATTGCAAGTTTGAGGTCAGCCTGGGCAACTTTGTGAGACACTGTCTCAAAATAAAAAAGGGTTGGGGTGTGGCTCAGTGGTATAGGGCCCCTGGATTGAATCCCTAGTAGCTCCCCCCCTCCCAACACATCCATGACACGTAAGAGAATGGAAAGACAGCAGAAAATACAAATCACATATGTCACACATGACATATGAAAACACTTGTATCCATAATATATAAAGAAATCTCAAAATTCGACAGTGAGGAACAACCTAATTTTACAAATGGGCAAAAGACTTGAACAGATACTTCACCAAAGAAGATACACAGATGGCAAATAAGCACATAAAAATATATTCAACATCATTAGCCACTAAGGAAATGCAAATTAAAACTGTGATAAGATACCGCTACACACCCATTATAACGACTAAAATTAAAAGACCTACAACAGCAGGCCCCAGCAGAGATGTGAATCTCCCAGAACCCAGAGATGTCGTTCTGGGAGTGCAAACTGGTAAACTCAGGCTGGGGGTGTAGCTCAGTGGTAGAGCTCTTGCCTAGCACGCTGCGTCCAATCACTGAGCCCTGGGAGAAAAATTAAAAAAAAAAAAAAAGAAAGAAAGAAAAGCCATTTGGAAAGTGGTTTATAGATTCCCTACAGAGCTCAACATGCTATAGGACCCAGCAGGCTTAGCCCAGGCACCCTCAGAGCCGGGATTCTCAGCCTGAGCACCACTGATACTTTGGGCCAGATCATGCATCACCGTGGGGCTATCCTCTGGGTGTAAGGTATTTAGCAGCCTCCCAGACCTCTACCCAGTAGAGCCAGCAGCACCCCCACCGTGTGACAGTCAACAGTATCTTGAGTCATTGCCAGCTGCCACCTGAGGCCAGCTGAATTCTCCCATCAAGAATATTGCCCCAAAGAAATGAGAACTTTGGTTCTCACAAAAGCTTCTGCACAAATATCTAGAGCAGCTCTATTCATGGTCACCAAAACCTAGGAAAAACCCAAATATCCTTCAGGGAGTAAATAAATATGCAGACCCTGGCACGCCCAGGTGATGGACACCACCCTGCAACGCAGCAAAGAATGACTAATATGCGTGACAGCTGACATGATTCCTATGATGTGATTCTGTCAAAAGGTTAGCTCACAGTTGTTTCGGTGACATTCTCAAAAAGATAAAACTACAGTAATAACATGTCCGGGGTGCCAGGCAGGGGCAAAGGGTGGGGAAATAGTGTGACTCTCGGAAGGGGCTACTTGAGAGAGGGGTTTTTGGTAATAAAACGGTTCTGTATCCTAATTGGGGTAGTGGTTCTGTGAATTTAAACACACACACACACAAAGACAGTTTTATTATTGTTACTCAGCTTTCTGTTATTATCACAAAATACCCGAGAACATAAACTTAAAAAGAGAAAATGTTTCTTTTGGCTCACAGTATGAGGTTTAAGTCCAAGATCTTTGGCCCTGTTGCCTTGGGGCCTGTGGTGAGGGTCATATATGATGGTGAGAGCATTGGATGGAGGAAGGTTCTCACCCCACGGGAGCCAGAAAGCAAAGAGAAAAGGAAGAAGAAGGACCAGCATCCCAATATTTCCCAAAAGGGCATGCTTCCATGATCTAACTTCCTTCTGCTCGGCTCCACCTTCAAAAGCTTCTACCACCTCCCATTAGCCCGTGGACTGCGGCCACACCTTTAACACATGGACCGTTGGGGGACATTTAAGATTCCAATCATGGCACTATATGTTAATTCTAAAAATAAAATAAGACCAAGGAAGGGGAGGCTGGATTAAGAGAGCATTTGTTTCTCCTGCCAATCTTTTCCTTCTCTAAAGGGTGACGTCTGGCTAAGGGCTCAGCATTCAGCCCTGCTTGGTGGAAAAGAGGGAGGAAAAGTCCTTGTCATTCATTAGCCTTCCCTCCTTCGCCCTTTTCCGGTTGATTGTAACTTCCACATATCAATGAAGCAACTGAAAGTCAGTCTCAGCCCATTCAGGCTGCTATAACAAAACCTGTTAGAGCAGGGAATCTATAACCAACAAAAATGCATTGCTCATCGTTCTGGAGGCTGGGAAGCCTAAGATCAAGATCCTGGCAGATTTGGTGTCAGGGGAGGGCTCACTATCTGCTTCAAAGATGGCATCTTCTTACTGAGTCCTCATGTTGCAGAAGGGGTAGACAAGCTCTCCTCAGGCCTCTTTTATAAGGGATCTAGTCA
This sequence comes from Geosciurus inauris, assembly GCA_004024805.1. Taxonomy (NCBI): domain Eukaryota; kingdom Metazoa; phylum Chordata; class Mammalia; order Rodentia; family Sciuridae; genus Geosciurus; species Geosciurus inauris. The sequence goes on along the minus strand of PVHX01005389.1, from coordinate 86,151 downwards.
CCTCTTGAAGGTCCTACCTTTCAATACTATCACATTTTGGGGATTAAGTTTCAATACATGAATTTTGGGGACACAAACACACCCCTCAGCATAGCCTAATAAGCAACCTGATTGCAGTTGGCTCAGAATCTGGCACCACCCTCTGACAGTTAGTGTCTAAGCCAGTACACACCATGGCCTGGATCATGTCCTGGGGGGAAATGAGGACAGAGTGACTGCAGCCCCCAGGACTCTCCTACTATAGAGTGAGAGAGAAAAGGGCATGGGTTATAGGAATCTCAAAAGCTAGACTCAGGTCCTGGCTCAGCCATTTGCTATGTGACTTCCAGGAAATCACTTTGCTTCTCTGAACCTCCAGTTCTTCATTTGAAAACACCAGACTGTCCTGAGGATTGAATGGAGCAACACAAATGGAAATATTTGGGGCTGGGGTTGTGGCTCAGTGGTACAGCACCTGCCTAGCATGTGTGAGGCACTGCATATAAATAAATGAATAAAGTAAAAGGTCCATCAATTTAAAAAAAAAAAGGAAATATTTGTAAAATACAACAGATGGTGTGAACCACTTTATTCTGTCCTGGAACCTTTTCACTTTCAAATACTGGGGTCAGGTTGGCTCACACCTGCCATCCCAGCTACTCAGGAGGCTGAGGCAGAGGATTGCAAGTTTGAGGCCAGCCTGGGCAACTTAGCAAGATCCTGTCTCAAAATAAAAATCTGAAAAGGAGCCGGGCGCGGTGGCTCACGCTTGTAATCCCAGCACTTAGGGAGGCTGAGACAGGAGGATCGCGAGTTCAAAGCCAGCCTCAGCAATGGCGAGGCACTAAGCAACTCAGTGAGACCCTGTCTCTACATAAAAAACACAAAATAGGGCTGGGATGTGGCTCAGTGGACAAGTGCCCCTGAGTTCAGTCCCTGGTGCCA
>PVHX01005389.1:0-85127 GCA_004024805.1 Geosciurus inauris | reverse complement strand
TCTGAAAAGGGATGGGGAGGTAGCAGAGTATTAGCATGCCTGTGGGTTCAATCCCTAAGACCGCCAAATAAAAAAATGCAAGCAAACAAACAAAAAACTCTACATAACAGAAATATTATTTTCATTAAGGAACTGGGGTCACATATTTTAAACTGCATTTATTTTTTCAGTAGGTAACATGTTCACACAGCTCAAAATTTTCAAGTTACAAAAATGCATATTAAAACACTCCTCTAAGGGCCAATGGAGCCAGTGTCCTGGGGGTGCATTCAGAGACACACGTCCACATGCACAAGCAGAGGGTATGTGCAATGCCACTCCTTCACCCAGAGGCAGATGCTATTTCATCTGCTCTTTGAGACTTGAAGCCAGCCAGCCCCCCACAACCCGTTCTGCTCCTTGACATCATATCTAGGACCGTGTCTTGTATCCATGATCCCATGGCTCTGGTTATTTGGTCCACCAGTGTGTTCTAGCCCAGGTGCATAGCCCAAGTGTGCAACCCGTCCCCCATGGAGATCACCTGCAGCCCTTTGTCATTGTTATAAACACCTAGCTCGGCCACTTCACAAATGCACCCTCATAGCTGGATGTGACCTTTCCAGAAGTGGAATTGCTGGGTCAAAGAATCTGTGCACTTGGTAGACATTGCCAGATCGCTGTGCATGGGGGTCGGATCAGCTTACAGCAGAGCCTGAGCGCCCTTCCCACCCTTGCCAACTCCACGCGGCATCAGCCTTCATCTTTGCCAAGCGGCTCAGTGGACAGTGGGGTCTGGTGTAGCCTCTGTGCACTTCTCCTGCCCTCAGCGAGGGTGAGCATCTTTTCAGCGCTCACCTGGTTGTGATGGCCCCGGTTCCTCTCCATACACAACCCACGGCCATGGCCTGGCACCCCATTCCTTCTGCAAGATGTGGCGCTGGATGGTGTGTGTTTCTGTTGTCCAGCTTCTCGCTGAGTCACTCCCAAGAAGGAAAGGGCAGCGGGCTCAGGTTATTTCTGCCCCTGGAGCCATCCAAGCTACCAGTCCTGGGAAGACCTTGCGCTCTGGTATTTCCTGTAGTCGCCCAGCACCCTGGATGTTGCAGCTGTCAAACTGGGGCTTCCTGGGTGGGATGGGGGCTTACAGGTAGGGATCCATTCAGATATGTTTGCAAATGGGTCATGGAAAGAATCCAGGGCAGATTGGGAGAGGGGACAGTTGGAAGGAATTCATAGCAAGGTCCTCAATTTTTGTTTTGTTTGTGATTGAGGATCACTGAGCCACATCCCCAGGCCTTTTTACATCTTTCAGTTTGAGACAGGGTCTCACTAAGTTGCTGGGGCTGACCTTGAACTTGGAATCCTCCTGCCTCCATCTCCCAAGTAGCTGGGATTATAGGATCAGGCCACTGTGCGTGGTTCACAAAGTCTTAAGATTTAAGTGGCAAAATCAGAGGAACTAAGCTGAGTGTAGAGAAGGGATTTGAGTTGGTGGATAGGACAGGTTGGGGAGGAGGGGGAGCCACAGGGAAGGGATGGGAAATGAGGAAATGTTCTCCCTGGAGATTACGTGAGATGCAGCTCACAGCACCCAGGCTGGGCCCCAAAGCTTTGCAAGGGCAGCTGAGTCCAAACTACAGATGCCCCTTTGCTGAGCATAAAGGATTCCGGCCATGTGATCAGATAAGCTAAAGATCTGGAAAGGCCCTGTTAACCACTGACTCTTCCTGAGTGGGGGTCTCAGCATCCGTGGGGACACACAGGTCAGGCTGTGGTAGCTTCAATTCCATGCTGCCCTGGGAGGCTGGCTGAATCTAGCTCACAGAAGGACAGGAGGAGCCAGTGGCTGGATTCCTGGGCCCCTGGGGAGTCTGCAGCCGTTATTTCCTGATTCAAACAAACAGCAGATTTGTTCTGGAAGTTGCTGAGGCAAAATCCTTTTGGAGCCCCTTGAAGGATGAGTCTTGTCATTTTATGACCTCCAGAGCATCTGACCCCATAAAGGAGCCAGGCCTTTGTGTCTTGGAGCTGCAGCAGAGACCCCAGAGAGCCTGGGGCTATTGTGGGCTCAGCTACCATTCTCAGTCCAGCCTCTGCTCTCTTCTCTGCCGACACCTGCGACCCAGAGCCACACTTCAGGGCTGGGGACTGTAGCTCAGTAGGAAAGCACTTGCCTAGCATATGTGAGGCCCTGGGTTCCATCCCTCGCACCGCAAAACAAAACAACAACAAATTCATCTGAATAGAGCCAAACTTCAGAAATGGACAGCTCCTTTGTATTTTGGGCCCCATTCCGGTCCATTCCAGGCTTGCCATAGAGAGAGAAGTAGCCTGGAGAGCAGGTTGGTAGGGTTGGGCTGCCTTTCTGCAGGGACCTTCTGCATCTTCCCAAAGCCCCAGTATGAAGTGGAGATTTCAAGAATTGCAACCATGGATGCCTTCCTCCTCTGCTCCTCAGCCTCCCTGGGGGAACAGTACAAAAAGTTGAGGTTGTCCCTGAGGCCACCAAGAAATGCTTAATTGCTTTCCGAGAGAATTGTCCCCCGTTCTGGTTCCCTTCCCCCTCTCCATTGCTCCTCCACCTCTCCCCCAACCTCTGGAGGCTTTTGCTCAGGGAGTTGGAGCTGAAGACATAAACTCCCTGGCTGTGTCCCAAGTAACCAGGAGCCATGTGCGGAAGAGCAGCTTGCTTCTCCAAATATACTGCACCACCTTTGCTGAAAAAAGAACCCTATGTTTGGGGGAATAAATGTGCATTTTGCTGGGAGCCAGGCACTCATTGACAGCAGATGGATGGTGGCCCAGGCCGGCTGAGTCGGCCAGACTTCAGAGCAAGCAGACAGTGTGAACCAAGACAGGGATGGGAGCCAGCCAAGGAAAGTGAAATACAGGGATAGCTGGAGGTTTTCATCCCAGGAGCTTTGTCAGCATCTTGTGCAACTTCATTTCGGTTGAAGGTTAAGCAGAGAGATGTGCCTTGTGAAGAGCAAGCTAACAGGCACTCCTAAGCAGGCTCCCAAATATATCACGGTTCAAGTGCCTTAGGAATTTCTCTCTTACATAACAGATGGAGATGTGTGTTCTCGGATTGGCAGGTGGCTTTCCTCCACATGGTGATTCAGGGACCCAGGCTCTTCTCATCTCAGGGCTCTTTCATTCGCTGGGGTCTCACTGTCACCTACATCCATCTGGCAGAAGAGGAAGGCAAGTGTGGAGGAAACCGATTTGCTTCTTAGGGCCTTGACTCAGAAGAGTTGGACTCTCTTCTGCTCGCATTCTATTGGTGAGGGCTTATCACATGACCACACCTAGGTGCAAGGGTAGCTGGGAAATGTAGTCTTTGTTCCTTAGTGACTATGCTAAAAGGAGTGAGGATTTTGATAGACTACTAACCATCTCAGTCATGGAATAAAATCAAGGCATTTAGATCAGGGGATTAAGAGAGAGTAACTCTGAGTCTTACGGGACTATGTGGAAGAGCAGTCTGAGTGTTAAATTAGGAAGTTCTGCCTGAATAACTCGCTAGAACTTTTGCCAGGGACTAGGGGATCCAACAACATCAGAACTGGGCAGAACTATAGAAGAAAGTTAGCAGAGAAGCAAAGTAGAAGAGGCCTATATAATTAGGCCTCAGGGCTGAGCTCTTCACCAGCAGCTGGTCTATCAGTAACTGGTCTCTCGGTAACTAGTTTGCACCCTGAGGACAGGTGCATGGGCCTCCAGCAGAGACCGAGTGGACAAGATTTGGACGCTTCTGCATGGAGCAAGGCTCAGCCAGCGTGCAGGGCAGGGCGAATGGAATGCTGCTTTTCCTTCTCCCCTGGGACCCCACATGCTCTGGAACCTTCACTGTGTAGGTGCCTGCACCAGACATCGCTGCTGCATAACAAATCACCACACATTTCGCAGCTTAAAATGATACCCATTTATTGACTGTCCACTGGGTCCCCACTTGAGAGTGTCCCAAGGCCAAAATCAGCGTGTTTTGGCCAGGTTGAGCTCTCATCTGGAGGCTTTGGAGAAAGATTCCCTTCTAGGGGCTGGGGCTGGCTGTAGCTCAGTGGCAGAGCGCTTGCCTAGCATACGTGAGGCACTAGATTTGATCCTCAGCACCACATATAAATAAAGGCATTCTGTCCATCTACAATTACAAAAAAAAAAATTAAAAAAAAAAGACAAAGAAAGATTCCCTTCTAAGTTAACTTGAGTTGTTGATAGATCCCAGTTCCTTGTGGCGGTTGGGTCTGAGGTCCCCATTTTCTTGCTGGTTATTGGCTGAAGGTCTCTCAGAGCTCCTAAAGATCAAGTTATTTCCTCCATCTTTAGATGCCTAGAATCGTCCCTGTGCTTAGAATCTCCTTGGTTTCCTTCTCTGCTCTAGATGGGCTCATGTGTTTAGGTGAGGCTCACCCACATAACCAGCTTACCTGAAGGTGAACTTGTGACAGTGGCCCACTTTACACTTTGAATTCAGCCCTTGCTGCTTTGCGGCTGCAACTTATTTTTTTAAAAAATATCTTCAGATGTTGATGGACCTTTATTTTATTCATTTGTTTACATGCGGTGCTGAGAATCAAACCCAGGGCCTCACACAGACTAGGCTGGTGCTCTACCACTGAGCCACAACTCCAGCCTGCAATTAATTTTTTTAAATGGACGTGTTTCTTTCTCTTCCTCTATTCTTCCTCTTTCTTAATCTCTTCCTCTCCTGAATCTCAGGGGAAATGAGATTACCTCTCTTCCCCTTGTTCTGCAGATTTATCTGTCTTGAGCACACACCCACCACGGAATGCAGTAATCCAGACGTTGGGGATGGCACCTGTAGATCTCAGAAATGACTGTCTCCCAAACTAACAAGTGAATTAAAGCTCCAACAGAGAACGCGTGGAATGGGGCCTTTGAACCACTTCTTTCAAAGTCCCCCTGTTCCTGCTGATGAGCAGAATCACAGCCTCTGGGACAGGAGTCCCCTGTGTTTCTCCTTTGCTAGCAAAGAAATAAAACTTCTTTTTCCTTTTTCTCAAAACTGTGTCTTCCTTATTGGATTGACATTAGGGACAGGGACCGAGCTTTCGGTAACAGTCTTAATCACATCACAAATCCCTTTTGCCATAGAATGCAACAGGGTTGTGGTAGTGAGACCCAGGGAAGAAGATCATGGTGGCCATCTAAGAATTCTGCTTTCCACAGTGCCTGAGAATGAGTCTGGGACCAGGATGTCACCCATTCTTTGCTGCTAATGTGACTTTTGTCATCTGACCAAAGGGCTGCCCACTTGGTTCTATCCAACCATGGTGGGGAGACCAAGGGATTGAGCCCTAGTTCCTGCCACATAGAGGAGATCTAGGAACAGAGAGGAAATGTCCCTTCCCCCTAAAAACTCTATTCTCAAGCTTCATGGATACTGGATGTCCCCCTCAGTTCCCCAGAGAGGCTTAAGACTAGACAGAGCACTCTGACCCCAAAAGAAATACAGCTGGCCCTGCCTTCAGGGAACCTGCCCACTAATGGCCCCCATCTGCCTCTTGACACCTGGCCCTCTTAGGGAATGGCAGGCCTGGGTACAGTGACTTCTGGACATGGCAGCTCCCCAGGCATTCCCTGGCCCAAGTCCTGGCACCCAGAGTGGCAACTCCTAATTGTCCCCACAGATGGTGCAACCCTGGGGCAGGCAGGGGAGAGAGGAGCAGGAAGACCCCGCTGGTGGGCTTCCCCTCCATCTCCACCTTGCCTCTTGCCTGTCACCCCTCAGATTCCTTGAAGGTCTACCTTTAACATGTTTCCAGGCTCTCCTGAAACACGCCTAGTTCTTTCTGATGCCTGCTCCTGGAGCAAGTCCATATGGAGGCCCCCCTTCCCCAACCTGGGGCCTTGTCCCCTGCAGTTACACACCAGAAAGTGGGGGTCCCCACAAAAAATACTGATAATGTCTTAGCGGCAGAGCCTCTGGCCCTGGGGTGCCGTGGGGAAAAGCAACCCCTTGAGCAGCTTCCTTTTCTTCCCTCCATGAGCTGATGGCCCAGTCTCACCTCAGGCACGGCCTCCGTCTTGCTCCTGTTGGTGTTTTACATCCAGGGTGCTTGAAGGGGGACCCTCTTTTACATTCAGACCTCTTAATGCAGAGCTCCCTTGTAAAGCCATCTGTCAGTCTCTCGCTTGGTCTTTCAGCTGGGATGCTGGGGCGAGCAGCAAGAGGTGTGGCCAGGTCCTCTGCAGGTGACAGAACTGGGGAGTGGTCAAAGGCCCAGGCAGCCCTCAAGCTTCTCTGTGGCCCAGGCACTGACTAGAGAGCCTGCTGGGCTGGACTTGGCACAGTCATGCACTCAGGTCGGTGCACCTGGGTGTGTGCCCTTCCCTGCATTTCAAATGCGGAAAGGAGAGGAGCCAACGTGCAAGTGACTGGTTATCACCTGTGCATCCCATGCACACACACCGTGGGCAGGGCAATAGCCTCCTGTGCTGAGTTAGGTGTGGGGAGTCCATGGTCAGTGCGTCTGCTTGACTGGAGCGGGGCTGGGACAGGGCTTTGGGGAGAGACAGTGTGAGGCCATGCTGAGGGGTCAGGATTCCTCCTGGGGCCCTAGGAAGCCACTGGGGGCTTTACACTGTGACAGGGCTGGATCTACATCGGGGAGGTGACTGAGCCCAGAGAGGAAAGATCTCACTGGTGGAGTCCCAGGGAGGTGACGGAGTGTATGAGCAGGGCTCCCCCACCATGAGCACCCCAAATCCACTCTTAATTTTTTTTTGTACTGGGGATTGAACTCAGGGGAACTTGACCACTGAGCCACATCCCCAGCCCTATTTTGTGTTTTATGTAGAGACAGGGTCTCACTGAGTTGCTTAGCGCCTCGCCTTTGCTGAGGCTGGCTTTGAACTCGCGACTCTCCTGTCTCAGCCTCCCAAAGTGCTGGGATTACAGGCATGCGCCACTGCTCCTGGCCCAAATCCACTCCTGATTCTAACCTGGCAGCAAACCACTGTCAAAGCAGAGGTTTGTCTCGGAACTCATGATGGTTTTGCTTTTTCTCATCCTGTCCCCTCTAAGCCCTCTGGCTTCTAGACAGGCATCTGCCTCTTTGTCTCCATCGTGGTGTCCTCAAACCTCTGCTCTGTTCCTCTCCTCCTAGTCCTACCAGGCCACATGACACTTTCTCCCTCTTAGCTTCTCAGGGCCCAAGGCCACTGCTGGACTCAGAGAAGGCTGATGACGGACAGGAGCACTGCAATGCCCCAAGGCTGCCTGCAGACCCTGCCCACCACCTGCAACGCCCCAGGGCTGGCTGCAGACCCTGCCCACCACCTGCAATGCCCCAGGGCTGGCTGCAGACCCTGCCCACCACTGTCTCTTGCAGCTGTATTTAGTCAGGACGGCCACAGCCTCACACCAGGGCAGGCCACTTCCCCTCCCTGGACCCAGGCTCTTGAAGCACAGCATTGATAAAGGGGAAGCTGGCTGGCTGGTCTCATCCTCTGGGATTGGAGGTGGCTTTATCAGGTTGTCACCACGCCCTTTCTATGTGGCCTGGGGAAGTGTTCACACAGCAGGAAGTAGAAGCAAGCCCTTGTAAAAATAAACAGCCGCACCTGTTGCTTACCCAGTGGCTTTTTTTTCTCTGTAGGTGTGGTCCTTCCACCCTGAGGTGGCACTTGGGGAGCTGGGGGAGCAGGGACAGGCAGCGGGAGTCCTACGCCCATCCATGCGGCAGCCACATCACAAGGGATTTCTCCAGCTTCTTTTCCCCCAACAGAACCAAGGCTCCGCCTCCACTCACCTGACCCCCAGGACCCAGGGAAGACAGCCTTCATCCTGGCCTCTCTTGGGCTCCAAAGAATCTGGATCACAATAGGTAGAGTTAGATTACTTGGGCCAGTGCCCCGCTTTGCGGATATAGAAACTGGGGCTTGGAGATGGACAGTGGCCTAGGGCCATAAGGCCAGTCCAGGACACAGCAGATTATCTAGACAGGTCGCCTGGCCCCTCAAGTCACCTGACACTCAGCCACCACTGATTCCCTGTTTAGGGCTCTCTCCCTAAATCATTTTCACTGTATAACCACAGATATAACAGAGTCCCAAGAATCACACCAGGGAAGGGATGTAGGCCATGGTGCCATCTTGGAATTCTCTGTGCCAAATGGTGCTACTGTCTCTCCTCACCTGGCTGGACCTCCAGGCCAGCTCCCAGGTGGAAGTGTCCTCTTCCACCTCTGACTGCCCCTTTCTACTCAGTAAGACCTCATCCACCACCCCAATTATGGATGATAACAATGTGACTGGCGGGTGGTCTGCAGCCAAGCCAGGGAGTCAGCCTGGGTCTTGATGCCTAGATTTGGTTGCCCATTTGCATAAGAAATAAGCAAATGAAGTAAAAAGGAATAATTAATCTAATGCAATTTGGTGAGAACTAGGGAGAAGCCGCTGGTCGTCTCTGCTGGTTCTATAGGAGCATTTTCAACTTATAGAAACAAAAGGCAAGAGTATACATGTTTAGATTTAGCTAGGCTGTGCTAGCCAGAGAACATGTCACAATTCCTGTTCATCAGGGTCAGGGGATAGGTAGCTTTTCAGTTTTCATTCTCAGCATGAAGAAGTTCAGAGAAAAAATAAGAAAAACTTTTAGCCTGAAACCTGGATGACACATTGTGGGTGAGATTAACTATACAAATGAAATGTGATGACCTAAACAGACAGCAAAATAGAACTCTGGCCAGACACAGTGGTGCACTCCTGTAATCCTAGAGACTCAAGAGGCTGAGGCAGGAGGATCTCAAGTTCAAGGACAGCGTGGGCACTTAGTGAGACTCTCAGCAACTTAGTGAAAACATCTCAGAATAAAATATAAAAAGGACTGAGAGTGGGCTGGGGTTGTGGCTCAGTGGTAGAGTGCTTGCCTAGCATGTGTGGTACATTGGGTTCAATCCTTAGCACCACGTAAAAATAAATAAATAAAACAAAGGCATGTACAACTAAGAAAAAAAATTTTTTAAAGGATTAGGGGTGTAGTTCAGTGGTATAGCACTCAGTTCAATACCAGTACCAAAAGAAGAAAAAAGAACTCTGATGCTCAAGGCCCAGGGTTCAATCCCCAACACCAAAAACTAAACCAAACCAAACAAAATAAAAGACCTCTCAGACCCCAATCTACTGCAACCAGCCCAGAAAACCAACCCATTACCTATGGTAACTGGCCCAAGAAGCCAGCCCGCACATACAAGTCACTGACCACCAGCTGTAAAGGACAGCTGGTCCAGGAAACCAATCACCTCTGTAATGAATGGCCCAACAGGGTCAGGACTTGATTTATAATGGGCAGACTGTCTAATTCTTGTTCCTATTTCCAACCTGCACCCCCACTTCCAGGAAGCCAGATATGCTCACCTGGCCAGCACGTGGAGTGGCTTGCACCTCCTGCTTCCCAGCACAACAGACCCGGGGGGGGGGGGGCACAGCTGAAGTCATCTGTTCTTTCCACTTCAAAGGCCTCTCACTCCTTGGCCACCTGGGAGTCTCTTCCAAATTCAAGTGACAGCTAACTCCGGGCCACAGCAAGGCCTGGATAAATAGCCTTTGTGTGTTCTTATTTGGGTAAGCTTTGTTTATTTCCACACTGAGATCAGAGGAGGTAGAGAATGTGAGGGAGCGAAGAGTCCAGAACCCAGGGCTGGAGATGTGGCTCAGTGGAAAAAGCCTAGCTTGTACAAGGCCCTGGATTCCATCCCCAGCACTCATGTATACAGACGTCCAGAATCCAAGATGTAAGGTGGAAAGGTCAAGGTTAGTACAAGAAGAGGCACTCAGGGAGGGGGGTAGTCCAGGCCTCTGAGGTTATGATCTAGACTTGGTCCAGGCCACTGGGCTGGGCTCTGACATGCGCAATGCGCTCTGGTTCCCCTTGACAATGGACTTGGGACAGGAAAAAAGAGAATGAGAGGGTGAGGCCAGGTACCCAGGTCCATCCAGGTGGTGCCTCTCTATAAAGCCGGAGTTTTGAGATGAGACTGGATCCACTGTTTCTGCTGTTAGGGGGCATCTGCCCAAGCTGCAGGCCTCTGCAGCCCAGAAGTGTTGAAGCTCTTAGTGGGTCATGCCCTCCAGCGTTGCTGCAGACCCCAGCAGCTCACCATCAACTTCCTCTTTCAGGGTTCTTGTCTTGTAAACTTGAAAAGCAAAATCCACAGGCCAGGATGAGGGAGAAGTAAAATAAAGACCCACTGAAAAATAAAAACAGGAACAGAACTCTAGCAAGAGTGCTAGTCTAGGGGTTTATATAGCACTTAGGTAACTGTGATCGGTCCAAACTTTCGCTAATTAGGGTTTGCAAAAGCAAAAACTCTATTGGTTAGCCTTGAATCCCATGCAGTTCTGTCTTTCTTCCATTTTCTCCCAGCTTTGGGAAGCAGAAGTTTGAAGCCATTGATGGTGCGTGCTCAGTGGGGTGTCTGGCGTGGAGTGTGCTTCTGCAGGGGCATCCGCCCCTGGTGCAAGCCGGGGTGATGGCTTGCTCCAGCTCACCTTGGCCTGGCTTGCTGGACCTCGCAGGACTACCCTGCAGCTTCACGTAGCCATAGGCCAGGCTTGGCACCCGCGCTCCAACCCACCCAGGCCACCACTCGGCTGCTCCACCGCTCGGCTACTTCTCTTTGGTAAGGACCAGTACACCAGCTGCAGGCTGCCCGGCAGCAGGGAAGCGGTCATCTACACCCACACCTGGTCACCCTTTCCCTTCAGATCACCTCTGGGTACATTTCTCTGGTCTGGAAGGACACCTGTGGACCCAGGGCTAACCCCTTATGGGCGCAGGGCGATCAGTGGAGCAGGGCAAGCTGAAGCCACCTTCCATGTAGTTTTGGAAACCCAGGGAGACCCAGTGAAGGTCCTTTCTACCCTCACACCTGTGGAAAGCACTCTCTTCTCCCTCCATGTCTCTCACTTTCTCCCCGGAAGTGCCCCAGGGACCACAGAGGGTGTGACCATCGTGTCCCTTGGTCTCCTCCAAACTCAGGGTACCCTGCCAAGGTGCCTGATGTCCCTCTGTCCTGGCTGCCCCTTCTCACTTAGGATCTCCCCACCTGTCTCCGTTCACCCAGAGCCAAAAAGCAAATTATCATGCTTGTGAATGGAACAAACCAATGTCATCAGGGAACGGAAGGCAGGTGGTTCACAGGTTTCTGCTCAGCCATCAGCTCATCTGGTGGTTACATCACTGAAGGCAGGGCTATGGAGAACTCTCAATGGAAGACAGAAGAACCTTACTGCCCTGTCTCCACTGACCTCCCCAGAGCTGGCTGCATCCCCAAGTGGAAGCACAGCTCTGAGAGGGTGGGTACCTGGTCCACCCAGGGCTTCCAGCCCAGATGCTCCTTGCCACCATGGCCCCTTCCCCAGGGTCCCAGGTGGTTCAGTGGGTGGCAGGAGCTCTTACAGCTGGCCCTGCCCAGCTGCCTGCACCATGAAGCTCTCTGTTCCCAGCCTCTTTTCCACAGTCCCTTCACGTCCCTGGGAGACTGGGTCACATGGTCCTTCTATGTATAAAGAGCAACACCCTTGCCTACAGGGCCCGGAAGTCCTCTTTGGACTGCAGCCTCCATTTAGTGTTCACTCAGTACCCCTGCCCCCTGCCCTGTGTCTCTTCCTGCGCCCCCAGAGACATTTATTTAGGAAAGCAGATACACGTTCAAGGGAGAATTACTGGCTCTCTTAAGGAAGTAGTCTTGGGTGAAGCCAGGCATCCACATCTGAGGGAGAGCGTGGGCTATCTCCAGAGGGAGAGGGAGTTTCATCTCAGGGGCCTCCTTCCGCCACCCGACCCGGCTCTCAGAGCAACACACCCCCCTTGAGGAGGGTGTGGTGGATCAGGGCTCTTGGCATTCCACTGCTGCCCGCTCGCCCTGCCCTGCCTGCTAAATATACATCGAGGATTCTGGGAAGGAACCACCGCAGACGTGGTGACCTCTTCCACCCAGCAGCCGTGGGAAGGGATTGAGCAGGACGGGAAGGCACTATGTTCAGATGCAAGGAGCCCCTGCCCAGGCCCAGCTGAGGGAGTGGAGGGACCCAGCCCTTCACACCAGGATGGGGTTTGGGGAGGAAGCAGACACGCTGGACCTCACCACCCCTTCCTTCTTTCCCCACCCCCTGGTCCAGAAGGAGGAACCTGAGTCAGAAGAGGGCTTGTGGGACTCCACAGCTCAAAGCCTACAGCGGCTGTTGGAGTTAGGCCCCAACCACCTTCTCCAGAGAGCACTGAAGGAGGCCGCTCACCCTCTATGGGAAGGGCAGGGGGCCCACTTCTCCCCAGGGTGGGTCCCTTCCAGGCTCCCTGAACAGGCGCTGAAGGTCTCAGGAAGGCCTCACACAGGGGGTGGCGTCCTGCAGCTGAGCACTGGGTCACCCTCCCTTTCTCCTAGCAAGGCAGTGAGCTCGCCAGCCCCAAGGTGCCCCAGAGGCTCAGCAGGCCCCACTAGCTAGGGACAGGGCCTGAAGACTGGGGAGGGCAAAATCCTCCTCCTCTGTTTTGTGGCAAGAGTAAGGACCTCAGCAGCTGCTGGGGCATCTCCAGGGACAACAGTGGCAGGCAGGGGATGGAGCCTGCTGGTCCCCTTCCCACCTCTGCTCATGACTCACCGTGGATTTTGGCAATCTCCCTCCCTCCTCACCTTCCTGGCCTCTTTCCCTCCATCCTGTCGGGTGGGACCACCGCCAAGGTTCAGACTCCTTGGAGGGCAGGATGCCCAAGCAGCTGCCCGGGACAGGAACCACTGGCCTGGGGTAGGATGGGGGGTCCTGGTGGAATTGGACTGGAGAGGGGCCAGCTGACTGAACCCAGGTGGCAGAGCCCCCCCCATGGTGGGGAGGGCAGGCCAGCGGGGATCTGAGGCCAGCAGGGGGGTCTGGCAGGACCCTGCAGATGGAGGGGCGGAGAGAGGGGTCATGAAAGGGCCCTTCATTCCGTGCCATGCTCAGGAAACCACCAGAGTGGTGTAGGGAAATTGCAGGGCCTGCGGCCCCCTGGGCTGGCCAAACCCAGCATGGGGGACGTGGCTTCAGGGTGGAGATGACCAGGAGAACAGCTGAGCCCTCCCACTCAATGACCTCTTACTGATCATGGGGCCTCTGGCCTGAGCAGCTGGTTTAAAGGTCCTCCCTCCTGCTCCCGCCAATTGTCCAGCCAGCCAGTCCTGCAGCGCCCCCTGCTGTCTGAGCCACTGGAGTTAGGCTCAGGACCCAGTGAGGGATTGTGCCTCCCTCATTGAGGAGGGCAGGGCAGGCTGGGTTGGGGGTGGTGGCAAGAATTCCTAGACACTCATGCCAAAGACTGTCTCGTGGTTCCTGCCAGCACATCCACAGCCTGGCTGACCAAGGGGCTCAATGTCTGATACAAAAACTAGGCTGGGTCTCCGGGGAACTCCTTCCCTGGGCCAGGGGTGCTGAAGAGATTCGGCAAGATCTCTCCAGAAGCCTGTCTCCCTGTTCTCATCATGCCCTTGCCATTGGAAGGCCATTCCCTAGGTGTGGGCATGTAGAGAGAAGGGACCAGAGGCTAGGGATATAGCTCAGTTGGTAGAGTGCTTGCCTTGCATGCACAAGGCCTTGGTTCAATCCCCAGCACCACCACCAAAAAAAGAGAGAGAGAGAGAGAAAGGACCAAACTGCCATCTCCCAGTGTGTCTATCACATTGAACTCCTACAAAAGACCCTGGAGGAGGAGGTGGACAGAGTCCCTTTTATCCAGCCAGCCTGCCCTCTGTTTGAGACTATGCTGCAATTTGAATGTGTTCCCCAAAAGTAAAATCCCCAAAGTCATGTTACTGGTATTTGGAGGGAAGATCTTTGGGAGGTGATTAAGATTAGAAGAGATCATGAGGGTGGAGCCCCTGGGATGGCATTGGTGGCTTATAATAAGAGGAAGAGAGACCTGAATGGGTACACTTGTCCTGTTCCTCCATTCTCTCAAGCATTGTAAGCCAAATAAGCCTCTTTTTTTAAAAAAATAAATTTCCCAGTCTCTGGTATTTTATTATAACAACAGAAAACAGACTAATACAGGCCCCAAAATAAGAACTTTGGAAGGGAAAGAGTAGCAGGGCCCTTGAAGGGAAAAACTGAGTTGGAAGTCAGAGGTAGGAGGATTGCTTGAGCCCAGGAGTTTGAGACCAGCGACATAGTAAGACTCTGTCTCTTAGAAAGAAATACAGACAGACAGAGAGGTGGGGGAGGGAGAATGGAAGGAAAAAAAATCTTTTCTGAAGGAAACGATACTCTCAAAGTGGAATTTAAAATCTAAATTAGGCTTTGGCAAGTAACTTTAAGAAAATAACTACTCTCAGATGCTTCAATGAAATCTAATAATTCAGAACCTTCAAGGGCTTTCAAGCATTCGAGAAGAAAGGAGAAATCATGTTTAAAGACACAAGACTGCCTTTGAATCCCGCTACACCAACCAGGGAGAAGAGAAGGACGAGGAGGATCCATGTAAAGCTACGAGAAAAGTTCTTTTCATCAGAGACTGGATACACAGCCAAACAAACATTTTAGTATAAAATAACCAGAGCATTATGGATTGTGTGCCCCCAAATTCATATGTCTCAGCGTCAGTATCTCAAAATGTGACAGTGTTTGGTGATATGACCTTTAAGAGGTAGTTAAGTTAAAATGAAGCTATTAGGTCTGAGCTAACCCAGTCTGGTGTCTTTTTTCTTTTCCTTTTTCTTTTTTATGCACTGGGGATTGAACCTAGGGGTACTTTACCACTGAGACCCATCACCACCTCCTCAGCCCTTTTATTTTGAGACACAGTCTCGCTAAGTTGCTTAGGGCCTTACTAAGTTGCTGAGGCTGACCTTAAACTTGCGACCCTCCTGCCTCAGCTTCCCAAGTTGCTGGGATTGCAGGTGTGCACCACCTAACCCCGCTCACTGGTGTCCTTATAAGAAGAGATGAGGATACACTGAGACACACCAGGGGTCTGGGTACACAGAGGAAAAACCAAATGAGGACATGGTGACCAGGTGGCCAACTACAAGCAAGCTAAGGAGAAAGGCGAAACCTGGCCTGTCCATACTAGACTTCTGTCCTCCCAAACTGTAAGTAAATGCATTTATATTGTTTAAGCCACCCAGTCTGTAGTACTTTGTTACAGCAGCCCTAGAAAGCTAACATGCAGTGGGCTGTGGCGGTACACACCTGTGATCCCAGCTGCGTGGGCTGCTAAGGCCGAAGGATCACAGTTCAAGGCCAACCTTGGCAACTTAGCAAGATCCTGCCTCAAAATAAAAAGGACTGTGGGTGTAGCTCAGTGGTCGAGTGCTACACCCAGTACCACCCCGCCACACACACAAAGGAAACTAATATGTAATATGCATGAAGTCCAGAAGACAATTCTTCAACCAACTCTCAAACTAGCAAAAATCAGCCGGGCGCGGTGGCTCAAGCCTGTAATCCCAGCACTTAGGGAGGCTGAGACAGGAGAATCGGGAGTTCAAAGCCAGCCTCAGCAACAGCGAGGCGCTAAGCAACTCAGTGACACCCTGTCTCTACATAAAACACAAAATAGGGCTGGGGATGTGGCTCAGTGGTCGAGTACCCCTGAGTTCAATCCCCAGTACCCCCCCCCCAAAAAAAAAACTAGCAAAAATCATATACAAGCTTGGGAAGAATTGAAAGAAAGACACTTGACAAATAACCATCCCAAAATGTTAACAAAGGGTTAATGATAGAATAACCCTCATGGAGAGATGGGAACATGGGAACTGTGGCCGAGGCCCCCCTCCCCCCAGCCACCTACCTTGCCTACCCTTACCATCCTCACATGCCAGGGCTACACCAAGACTAGAAATGGTCTCATCAGTTGAGGTCAGGTCACTCTGTGTTTGTGGCACTCTTGGGAATGATGTTTTGGTTTTCAGAGCTTTTTGGAGCTGAGTATGGTGGCTAAGGGACTTGGGCACCTGCCTATCTTTTTTCTGGGCACGGCCAAAATTCCCTTTCTGTACGTCCCTGCTCTGGGGAGAAGCAGAGAGGACAGCAGGGAGCTGAGCATTTATTCTGCACCAGTCATGTTCCTGGTGGATATTAGCTCTCTTGCCTGGGTCTGCCACTGAGGGGTGGATGGGGCTTCCACTCACCCACTCAGGGAAAAGGTCAGCTCAGGCTGACCGGGAAGCAGAAAGGGGCCCAGCTCAGCTGGCTAATGTGTTTACCCAAAGCCTGGGGCAGGTGGGAGTTCCATCTGCCACGCTCTCTCCACTGCCTTCCCAGGCTCGCGGCTCAGAGGCTGGGCAGGGGCCAGGCAGAGTCCCTCCCAGCCCATGAGTTCAGCCACCTCCTCCTCACCCATGCTGGAGGGAAGGACCTTCTCAAGGGGAGTGGGCTCTGAGGGTCAGGGCCACCGCCAGCTAAGTGCCCCCTTCCTGAGTTCCTGGAGCCCAGGGCTGAGAGGCCACTTCCTTTCTCCTCAATGGTAACAACAAAAGCATCAGCCCCAGAGCCTACTCTGGGCCCCTGAACCTGTTCTGGCTCCCGGCATGGAGTAATGCAGAGTCAGACCAGGATGTTTGATACCAAGGAGTTGTGTCCCCCAGGGATGGCTGAGATGGTCTGGGGACATCCAATATGCTTTAAGACCACCCCCTTCCAGCATGCCCTGGGGATTTCTGTTCCCCAAGTAGCACCCCCTTCCATTGCTCAAACACATTTGGTCCCCCCAGGCTAGGAAAGGCCTCAAATCCTGCAGGTTATCTTCCTTTTCAACTCTCAGTGTTGCCACTGGAAGTGTGAGAACAGGGGTTCAGGGAATGAGAGGCAGGCGCCAGGAAAGGGACTGGGCGGGAGGTGATTGACACCCCACTACAATCCTGCCCCTTTGGGGAGTTCTGGGGGCCTCAACACAGGCTCCCCCACCATGCCCTCTGGCTGTGATCCCAGGCTGCAGGGCAGGTGGGCATCCTGGATGACCTGTTGGACAGTGGCCCGGAAAGTCTTGCTGACCAAACAGTACAATCCAAAGTTGACCGCTGTGTTGAGCATGGCCACCATGTTGGCCACATCCAAAGCCAGGTGGACCCTCCAGTCCCGGTGGACAGGGGCCACGTACAGGTGGTAGAGCATGATAAAGATTCGGGGTGCCCAAAGAAGGGCAAATAGCAAGGTGACCCCCAGGAGGATGGCTGTGCTCTTGCCCACCCAGGGCTGCAAGCCGCTCTGTCCCCTCTTCCGTAGCCGGAGGACAATGGCTGAGTTGGTGATCAGGAAAACACCACAGGGGATGAAGAAGACGATGAGGCAGTGGGCCCACTTGAGGACCTCATCCAGCGTGCCCGGGGGGCCCGTGTCCCTCCACACATCCAGCCACCAGTAGAAGGGAATGCCAGTCAGCAGGGCAGCACTGAAGACAGTGGCAATAGCCCTGCGGGTCCTGCCCGGGGACGAGGTGGCCCGATGGCGCAGCGGGTGGCACAGGGCGTTGTAGCGGTCAACAGTAAGCAGGACAGTGATCCAGACTGAGGCATGGCTGGCAGCGAACTCCAGGACGTTAGCCACGCGCACTACAGCCTGGGGTACCTGGCGGGCCAGGAGGGCGCCCTGCAGGAGGAAGCCCACGAACACAATGACCACCTGGGTGGTGATATCTGAGGCCGTGAGCGCCAGAAGGTAGTAGTAAGAGGGCTTCCTGGTCTTGGCGGCAAGGCGGGCCAGTGCCACTGTGGTCAGGAGGTTAACTGATGGTAGTTGAGGTCGAGGTCATGGCGGGCAAGGTCATGGAATGCAAGGTCACAGAGAGAGAGACAGAGGTGTTAGAGGGAATGCTCAGAGTCTGCTTTCCAGAGTGTTTTCACCGTCCCTCCCCACCTGCCAGCACCGGGCCAGTTCTGGCTTCTCGTCTCTTTCTAGATTCTTCCTCAAACCCACTTTGCCAGCTAGGGATATAGCTCAATGGAAGAGCTCTTGTCTAGCATGCCCGAGGTCCTGGATCGCAGCCCCAGCATTGCAAAATTAAAACAAAACACCCACTTTGTCTGCCCTTCCCTGTCCTTCCACACTGCAGGCCATGGACCACCTTAGGAACATGTGGGTGAACACATAGGCAGGGTGTCCACCTGTCCTGTGGAACTACCCCCCCTACACACACACACGGGTCCTTTTCAGGTATTCTGTGTCCTCTGGAGCAGAGGCTTCCCTGGACAAGGTGTGGTTAATTTGCTAGCCTTGGGACATCCCCCAGGCGAGAGGACATCCCCCTGTCCTTTCCTCTGACTGTGCAGCCCCCCACCCCACGCATGCTCTGCCTGTAGGCATGGATGCGCGGGGAAATGAGCCTGGTCCCATCCTTCTGAAAGGGTGCTCCCTGCCGCAGCAGAAGGGGGCGTCTGTTTCAGGGAAACCTTGCTTCGAGCTCGCCAAGTCCCTGCCCCTCACTTTCACCCCCCCCAACACCTTGCTCCCAGGTGACCCAGAATACCCCCCATAAAGGCTATGGGAGACCTGTGATCTATGATCCTGGGTCTCGGGGGCCAGCACAGAGGGTTGGCTCCCACTGAAGCAGGACCTCGCCTAAGACCCCAGCCCCCTCTCCCCACTCACCAGGCAGCCCCAGGCTCAGCAGGACACTGTAGTAGATGACAGGGATGACACCAACCACACATGGTGACTTCTCTGGGATCTCTGGCCAATGGCCTTCAAACTCCTGGCCCGGCCCACTACCATTGGGTGTGGGCAGCAGGGTTGCTCGCGGCTGGCCAGCTAGGAAGGGTGGAAGGTCAGGGTTAAAGCATTTGTTCTCTTTCCAACCTGGGACACCAGCAGCCCCAGCCTGACTCAAGTGTTTCCATTGAACCCTGCTCTGTGCAGAGCCTGGGGTCTCTATCGCCACAAACATTCCACCCTGCCCTGTCCCACCTCCACACTGGCCCCCATCCCTACTGATGAAAAGTCTTGGCGGCGGGGACTCCATGCCGTTGGGGACCTTCATCCTCCAGAGCAGGGAGGCAGGTGCAGTGTTACGGTCACTGAGCGACTGTGGAAGTGCAGGGTCTGGGGCGGTGGAGTTGCTGCTCCTTTCATCAGCAGGCTGAGTGACTGGCCGTGGTGGCACCCAGCATGACAGCTCACTCAACAGTCGCCCCCTCTCCAGGGAGACACTGTTACTAGGTTCTCCTCTTTTCTAAGCCCAAGAGGGTCTCTCGTCACAGGTCAGTGGCACTGAAGCTGGAGGGGCTCTGCTTTTCAGATGGGGAAACAGAGTCCCCAGGGGTAAGGTGACCAAGTTGACCTATAGTCAGTGTGGAATGAGGGCCCTCCACCTACTCTGGCCCCTGACCCCCTCAAACCACATTTTAAGTCTCTTTAGGTTTCAACATCCAGTCTCTGGTTTCCTGTGGAAGATGGTGGGGGACCCCCCACTAAACCTAGTTCCTCGTCTCACTGCCCACGGCTTCCGCCGTCCCACTCCAGCCTCAAGGCCCCTCACCTGCCCTCCGCCTTCTGCCCCTCAACCATTTACCTGTCCCTGGTCCCTCAAGTCCCATGCTCCAGGGTCTCAGGCCCCAGGTCACCAGGGGCTTTTCCTGGGGGTCTCCACGGCTCCCTGCCAGCAGCACCAGCTGTCCTCTTCACCCCCAGCTCTCCAAGCAATGTTTGCCCCACAGTTCCTCCAGCTCTCCCAGCTGCACTGAGCCAGTTAGCGTGCAGAGTGGGAGGGGTGGGGAGGAGGGAGGAGGAGGCAGGGGTGGGGCGAAGCACAGGGCAGTCCTTAGCGGATCCCACCAGGAGCAGAGCAGGGTCTCCGCAGTGCAGAGGCAGGGAAGGGGGTGTGCCGGGTGAGGGCTTAAAGAGAGAAAGCCTGGCACCCAAGAGGGGTAGGGGGTCTGTCCGTGCCTTGGGAAAGGGAGGGGAGGCGGCAGGAAGGCAGGATCCAGCTCTGGACTGGCTGCCTCGGGCTCCAGGGCACTCTGCAAACTGGTCTGCTTAGCAGGGGCGGCCACACCCTGCAGGTGAGGACTGCGGGGAGGCGGAAGGAATCAGGCCTCCGATTCTGTGGGCATCGACACTTGAAAGGCCATTGCAGGCAGCAAGGGAGGGCACTCCTGCTGAGGAGCTGGCAAGGCTGCCGTGGGCGGGGCTCAGATCCCGAGAGGCCTGAGGGACCAAGTTCAAGGGGGTCTGACGGCAGGGGCGGCAGGGGCTGGGATGGGGTGGAGGATGCCCCATGGGCTGCTGGCCAGCTGGGAGGGAGGGCAGGATGCCCTGGGAGAAGCTTGGCCAGGCTGCCAGCAGTGCTGGGAAACCAGGACCTGATGGCCCCGCAAGCTATTGTTTTTCTGCCCTGGTGAAACGGAGCAGCCCTCGAGAATATCAGGCAGCACTGGAAGAGGTGGAATCTGCATCTAGCAGCTCCCTTTGCCTGGGAAAGAGTGACCAGGGCAGCCCACCATGGGCACCAGGACATGGGGAGCAGAGCAGAGACCCAGGCCTGCATCACTTCCCACATCCTGCATACCAGAAAACGTAGCAGGGAATGTTCGGTGCATCTCCCTGGCTCCTAAGTTAGGTCCTGTGTCTCTGGGGTGGAGCCAACCTACCCTGACCCCAGCGCCCACCCTGGTGCCCACAGTCAAGGACTTGCTGCCTCCTGGTGGCCATACCCTGATCCTGCAAGCTTCTGAGACCCAGTTGGCTTGGGCCAGGCACCCTGGGCTGGCACTACTTGGCTTAGGACAGGTCCAAGGTAGAGTGTCGGAACCACAGCCCCAGAAAGGACAAGTAGGGGAGACAGCTCCCCAGTCTGCCAACTCCCTGCCCATGAGGCCAGGAGTGAGTAGAGACACCGGCCCTGCTTCAAGGAGTTGGAAACACCAACCATGTGGGAGGGCAAGGAGGTTACCTTCATTTTACAAAAGAGGAGACCAAGGCTCAGAGAAGTTAAGCAAAAAGGCCAGCGTCACAGAGCTGGTACACAGCAGTTGGAATTTGAACTCGGGTTTGTTCTTCCCTCCACTTTCTCCAGAGCTATTTGCTTTTCACTGCTCACACAACCTTCTTGGGAAATGAGAGGCTGCTGTAAACTCGGGTTTCATGAAGGAGGCAGGTGTGGATCGGACAGTGCTCAGAGTGGGGAGGGCACCCCAGTTGGGGAACAGCTTCCGACAGCTTGGGGGTTATTTCAAAGATTGCTCCTTGTAGATCTTTGGAGTAACCCCTGGATACATGGGGCCTGGAGTCCCTCTTTCCCAGTGAAGTGCCCGAGTCACTCCTGGAACCCTAACCCAGGACAGGGACATTACAGATGTAAGGGAGGCCGTGGGTCAGGGCAGGCCTTCATGTTCCTGCAGCCCAGCACCTGATCACCCCTGTGCAGATCCAGAATGCATCCTGTCCCAGGCATATAAGCCTTTCCAGTTGAATCACTGGAGATACCTTCTCAACGGAGATCCTTTAATTGGGATAGAAATATCTCCCAGAAAAGAAGTCAGGGGGCCCTGAAAAGCAAAGCCAAGCAGAACTTGGTGACATTTGAATCCTGGATCTAGTAGCTCCTGCCTGGAAGTCACACTCCTCTCACAGAACTTCTTTTTCGTACTGGGAATTGAACCCAGGGGCGCTTTACCACCAAGCTACATCCCCAGCCCTTCTTTTTTATTTTGAGACAGTGTCTCACTAAGTTGCTGAGAGTCTCCCTAAGGTGCTGAGGCTGGCCTTGAACTTGTGATCCTCCTGCCTCAACCTCCTGACTCACTGGGATTCCAGGTGTGTGCCACTGCACCCAGCTGGTCTCAGGGGATTTCCTGCCTTGCTCTCACTGATGGAGCTTCCAGGCCACAGGGCAAAATAAAAAGTGGTGCTGCAGCTCTGTCACCTTGAAAGCTACAGGGTGACTGTCCTGCTGCCTCTCTCTTGCCCCTACACTCCCCACATACATATGTGCACACACACACCATGCACACATATGTACACACACGTGTGCACACTCTACCGTGTGCACCAAGTTCAAGGGTGCGCACTGTCTAAGAAAATGACAAAGGGGAAACTTTATCTGGAAAGAGAGTTTCTACTTAGTATAGAAAGGTCAGGCATTAGGGAGGTTAGAAATTGTGGGAGGGAGTCTCTCAGAGGTGGGGAGTCAAAGGTGACCCTCTGGGGTCTTCTTGGTACCCTGAGGCCTGCCAGTCCCCTTCACACCTTTTGTGTGTGTGTGTGTGTGTGGTACCAGGGATTGAACCTAGAGGTGCTATACCACTGAACCACATCCCCAGCCATTTAATTTTTTTAAATTTTATTTTGAGACAAAGTTTCACTAAATTGCTTAGGGCCTCACTAAGATGCTGAGGCTGGCCTCAAATTTGCGATACTCCTGCCTTAGCCTCCTGAGTTGCTGGGATTACAGCATGCCTGTTTTCCCTTCACACTTAAAATGCCACCCATTGGCTGGGGCTGTAGCGCAGTGGTAGAGTGCTTGCCTAGCATGCGGGAGGCACTGGGTTCGATCCTCAGCACCACATAAAAATAAAATAAAGTTATAAAATGCCACCCATCTAACTCAAAGATGTAGGTTTTAGCTTGAGGTGTCCATGGTGATCATATGAGGGTGTTTAGAAAATACAGAAGCCCGGGTCTGCCCCTGGCAATTCCTCTTTGGGTGAGCACTGGAGACTCCTGAGCAGGTGAGCCACTCCTAAAGAGAGACTGGTGCAGATCCTCCTGGAGGCTATTGTTCAGAGGCGCGGTTTGCTAGGCGCTGAGCTCTCCCATGGGCAAGCGTTGTGCATGGAAGCTGGGGTGCTTTGGGGGCCTGAGCTGCCCTGTTGCACAGAAGCTCCGACCTGCTGGGTTGAGCCAGGACATGGTGCAGCCCACAGGAAGGGCAGGCGGGCAGCCAGTGGGCAAGGGATGGTGGATCTGGAGGAGAGGGACCAGGCGTGAGAGTGGGGGCAGCTGGGAGGGGTTTCCGCTGAGCAGGACAGCTCTGCCTCTGCCAACCCGGATGAAGCTGGTGCCAGACCCAATTCTTGCTTTCTTTGTGGCTCCAGAGAGGGAGGGAGTGGGCGGTTGGGTCTCTGTGCACTAGCCGGGGGCAGAAATCAATGCATCAAGCTGAGCCCTGGGATCCAGAGAGCAAGGGAAGGGATGCTCCAGCCCGTCCTTAATCCAGGACCTGGCCTCGGAGGAACTCTGGGATTTCTTGGGAGCCACCCACTTCAGTTCATCAACCTCAAGGAAGTCCCTCCCTGGAGGAGCTGGGGCAGGTCCTGCTCCCTCCGTGCTAAGGTGAGGCCTGGACAGCGCCTGCATGCACTCGCACACGCTCGCCCGCTGGCTCTAGACCCCCTCTCTCCAGGGCCTTTCTAGAAGAGCACACTTCTGGACTTCCCAGCTGAGACTGCCACCTGGCTCTCCGCCTCGGTTTCCCTGCAGGTGGCCTTGGAATTGGGGGAAAGGAAAAGATGGAATTTGGGGAAGGGAAAGATGACAGTTGATGGGCACCTGCACTGAAAGATGCCCGTCTCCTTGGAATTTGGGGAAGGGAAAGATGACAGCTGGAAAATAGAAACTGGTGGAAGAAAGAAAGGAAACCTCAAAAGTGAGGCTGTGTGGGGAGGAGGACTGAAGGAAGAAAGAAGAGGGGCAGACAGGCACCCACCCTGGGAGGGGGCCGGCCCTGCACTGGCCAGGGGTGCTCCTCATGCGGTGCAGCATCGGGGAGGGCGTGTTGCTCTATGCCAGCCCTGCCACTTGGGCTCACTGTGACCCTGGGGGTGGTGGTGGGGTGGCCACAGTCCCCAGGAGGATCTTTGCTAAAGGCCCATTGCCCACTCTAGAGCAAGCCAGGAACTTTTTTCAACAAAGAACATGCAAATGATCCCAGTTACCCCAGGGGCCCCTACTGGAGATTCTTGTCCTCTCTGAGGAGCAAGCTCACCCCAACATGGGAGCAGGGGGATGGGAGGGAGCCTGAGCCGTCTTCCTTTCCCTCCTCCAGGGCCCCCTTGGCTGTCGGCTGGTTGTGGTGCTTCAGCACCACGCTGCCAAGTGTACCCTGGGCCAGGGTGGAGGCTGGGCCTGGGGGTTGCGAGGGGCTGGGGACCCTGGGGCTGGTGGCTGCCAGTGGCTCTGGAGCTCCTTGCTTGCCCTTCAGGAAGCCCAAAACTTTCTGGGAGAAGAACAGCCAACCTTGCTGGGTCATGAGGAGATGCTGGGGAGGAGGGTGCCGGATCTGTTCCCCTTGGGAGCCCCCAGGGCAGCACAATAGTCCCTGCGGCTGCCACTCTCTGGCTTAAGTGGTTGCCTGGGCAACAGCAGGGGCCAGTTTCCACCAATCCATGGCAGAAGCTGGGTGGGGGGAGGGAGGCCAGGGAGAAAGGGGGGTGTTGTCCCCCCGTGCTGAATCCTATATAAGGAGGAAGGATGCAACTGATCAGAGTGGCTTGGACTTCAGTGTCCCTCCTGTAGACCCGAGGGCAGAGCGCCACGATGTTTAGGATAGGCCACTGCAAGCCCGGGTCCTGGGGCAGCTTCTGGACCATGCTGACCTTGGTGGGTCTGGCCGCTCGCGCAGGTGAGGGGGCTGTGGGCTGGTGGGGTGTGGGCCAGGGTGCAGTGGCAGGTCCTTCTGGCCTTAACTGCTAGCGGCTGGCCGGGAGGGGGCGGTGTCCAGTTGTCCAGGGTGGACTGAACAGCTCCACAGACGTCTCTCAGAAGCAAGGAAGGCAGCCAGCCTTAGAGGGAGGAAGGGGCTGGGTAGCAGGCAGGGGACAAAAAGACCCTCCATTGTCCTTTGTCCCAGGCAGCTGGGACCAGGCAGAGGCTGAATGGGGACGCCCGTTAACATTCAGGCCCCTCAGAGTGACAGCTGGGAGGCGGGGCTGGGAAATGTACCCCAGCTTGTCTCCCTTGCTTTCTCCGGGTCTCTCACACACAGATGCTCCACTCTGTGTAAGCCTTCTCTCCACCAGCGCACGCGCGCCACAGCCTCTGTGTGTGTGCACGCTCAAGTGTGCCCAGTGGCCATCTGCTGCTGTCAATCACCCTCCTGGCTCCTTCTGCAAGCTGCCTTGCGCTGCTCTCAGCAGCGGGGAGCTGCCAGCAGCGTCTCTGTCGATGGGCTCTCTGTAACTCAGTGCAGGTGCCCATCTAACTGCCACAGTGTCCATGGGACAAGGAAGGAGGAGCCCACTGGCCAGTCTGGAGGGGTGCCAGCCTTAACACCAGTGACGGAGAGGGTCCTGCTCCAGCTCCAGCCGGCCCTTGGGACTTTCTCCTGTCCCCCATCTGCCTCACACATCCAGAACTCCAGGGGCAGGGCCGGGCCTGGAAAATGGCCTCCCTCCGGTGCTGGCCGCAGGGGCTCTTGCTCGGCCCTTCCTTCTACTCCTGTTCCCCTCCACTCCCAGCACCCACCACGGGAGCTGGCTTCCTTTAGGCACTGCCACACTCCAAGCTCTTGGGAGAGTGCTTGGCACATAACAGGTGCTGGATATTTGCTAGTGAATGTGCTGACAACCCTCCCAGGGGTAGGGTGGACAACTGCTCAGGGACAAGAGGGGAGGGGGCCAAGTTTCTTCAATCTTCTCCTGGGGGGTCTGGCATCATGGACACCAGCTCATGGAGATCAGAGGGTCCATGACCGCTCCTGGCCTAGAACCCGCCCCGCTTACAACAGCATCCTGTCAGCTGTGTGCAGTGGCTCACGCCTGTAATCCCAGCACTTTGGGAGGCTGAGACAGGAGAATTGCGAGTTCAAAGCCAGCCTCAGCAACGGTGAGGCGCTAAGCAACTCAGTGAGACCCTGTCTCTACATAAAACGCAAAAGAGGGGGCTGGGATTGTAGCTCAGCGGTAGAGCGCTTGCCTCGCATGTGTGGGGCCCTGGGTTTGATCCTCAGCACCACATACAAAGCAATAAAAAAATAAAGACATTGTGTCCATCTACAACTAAAAAAATATTAAAAGAAAAAACACACAAAAGAGGGCTGGGGATGTGGCTCAGTGGTGGAGTACCCCTGAATTCAATCCCCAGTACAGAAAGAAAGAAAGAAAGAAAGAAAGAAAGAAAGAAAGAAAGAAAGAAAGAAAGAAATGAATATTCTCTCAGGTCTGTATCCATAAGACCTGCCCACCCAGAATGTGCCGTGGGTATGTACAGGTACCCACTCTTCTCATGGGCACAAATGTGTATGAGCACACAGCCACCCTAGGCCCTCCTGCCCCTCCCAACACCCATGCATGCATGTCTCCAGCTGGCCCTCTGTACCCCTAGATGGAGGCCCTGGGTCGGTCCGGGTGCCTTCTCAGGCCATGACATGTCCCTTCCTGCTGCAGCCCAGAGAGCCGATGTGGGCGGGGAGGCAGCAGGCACCTCCATCAACCACTCCCAGATGCTGCTCCACCGCCTACAGGAGCTGCTGCACCAGGGCAATGCCAGCGATGTGGTTCTGCGCGTGCAGGCTGTGGGCACCGACGAGGTCCGCATCTTCCACGCCCACCGCCTGCTGCTGGGGCTGCACAGCGAGCTGTTCCAGGAGCTGCTGAGCAACCAGAGCGAGGCCGTGCTGCAGGAGCCCCGCGACTGTGCTGCTGTCTTCGACAAGTTCATCAGGTGGGAAGGAGGAAGAGGGCTTCGTCTCTTCTCCAGCCCTTAGAGCTCTTTATGCCCATGCGGTCAGGACAGCAAGGCGCCACCTTTCACCCCTTCTCCCCCACCCTCTCTCAGCACTGTAGTACCCGGCCTTCCCCTGCGGCTCTGCCTGGTTTCATGTCACTGCCTGCCCCGGGTAACCCCTGCAGAGCTGTTTCCAAACCTGGCCAGGAGAGCTTTTAGAAAGCACAGATTCCTAGCCGGGCGCGGTGGGCACACCTGTAATCCCAGCAGCTCGGGAGGCTGGGACAGGAGGATCGCGAGTTCAAAGCCAGCCTCAGCAACGGCGAGGCGCTAAGCAACTCAGTGAGACCCTGTCTCTACATAAAACACAAAATAGGGCTGGGATGTGGCTTAGTGGTTCAGTGCCCCTGAGTTCAATCCCTGGTACCAAAACAACAACAACAACAAAAACAAAAACAAAACCCCTGCTCCCCACAGATTCCTGAGCCTAGTCTGTCAGTTTCAGGTCTATAGGTTGGGACTAGCAATCATTTTGTTTTTTTACGTATCCATGTGGTTTGGGGTCTGCCCAGGTTTGGAACCACAGGGCGAGGGAGCTGCAAGGGCAGCCAGCTCCCTGCTCCCTGCCAGTGCGCTGCAGAGGGGAAACCATTCACACTACGGTCTAACAAAGTATCCTGGTTCTAATGGCTAAGACAAGATGGCTTCAGGATTCTGGACATCGCTTCTAAGGTCTAGGAAACAGGAAGGGGGATAAAACAGAAGGGTTCCTATAGAGCCAAGTGTGTCCAAGTGAGGAGGGGGACAGTGGCAGACTGAGAAGAAAAGAGGTGGGAGGAAGGAAGCTGTGTTGACTGCCTACTTAGCAGCAAGATTCTTCATTCCCTCCCATTGTCTCCATAACCCCGAGGGGTGTGCAAGCTGTTCCTTCTTTCCTAGATGATTCCAAGGTTCATGGAAGTTAAAGGATTTGTCCCTCATGGCAAGGAGGTGGTAGGACATGCCTCTGAACCCAGACTACAAACTCCACAGCGGCAGGAGCCTCTCTTCATTTGTCCTACCTACAGTTAGGCACCTAGTAGGTGCTCAGTAAACACATGTGATGTCCACCTCACCATCAGAAACTGAAGGAAGAGGCCGATAAGTAGGCACAGTGTGGAAGGGCCCTTAAGAGAAAAGTGTCAGGGTCCATTCCCCTCTGCTTGCGCCCCTGATCACAAAGCTCCCCATCTGAATTGGGGGTGGAGTGACTTCATCCTGACTCCGCCCCATCTCTCCGGCAGGTACCTGTATTGCGGCGAGCTGACCCTACTGCTTGCCCAGGCCATTCCACTGCATAAGCTGGCCACCAAGTATCGGGTGGCCTCCCTACAGCGAGGCGTGGCCGACTACATGCGCGCACACCTGGCAGGAGGTGCAGGCCCTGCGGTGGGCTGGTACCACTACGCAGTGAGCACGGGGGACGAGGCCCTGCGTGAGAGCTGCCTGCAGTTCCTGGCCTGGAACCTGTCTGCTGTGGCCGGCAGCGCTGAGTGGAGCGCCGTGAGCCCTGAGCTGCTGGCGCAGCTCCTGCAGCGCTCGGACCTGGTGCTGCAGGACGAGCTGGAGCTGTTCTACGCGCTGGAGGTGTGGCTGGGCCGGGCGCGGCCGCCCCCAGCCGTGGCAGAGCGGGCGCTGCGCGCCATCCGCTACCCCATGATCCCGCCCGCGCAGCTGTTCCAGCTGCAGGCGCGCTCAGCCGTCTTGGCGCGTCACGGCCTGGCGGTGGCGGATCTCCTGCTGCAGGCCTACCAGTTCCACGCCGCCTCGCCGCTGCACTACGCCAAGTTCTTCGACATCAACGGCAGCGCCTTCCTGCCCCGCAACTACCTCGCGCCCGCCTGGGGCGCCCCGTGGGTCATCAACAACCCGGCCCGCGACGACCGCAGCACCAGCTTCCAGACACAGCTGGGCCCCAGCGGCCACGACGCTGGCCGCCGGATCACATGGAACGTGCTCTTCTCGCCGCGCTGGCTGCCCGTCAGCTTGCGGCCCGTCTACGCGGACACTGCGGGTACCGCCCTGCCCGCGGCGCGCCCCGAGGACGGACGGCCGAGGCTTGTGGTCACGCCGGCCAGCAGCGGCGGGGACGCGGCGGGAGTGAGCTTCCAAAAGACGGTGCTGGTGGGGGCGCGCCAGCAGGGCCGCCTGCTGGTCCGCCATGCCTACAGCTTCCACCAGAGCAGCGAGGAGGTGGGAGACTTCCTGGCACACGCCGACCTGCAGCGGCGCAACTCCGAGTACCTGGTGGAGAACGCCCTGCATCTGCACCTCATCGTCAAGCCTGTGTACCACACCCTCATCCGGACCCCCAAGTAGCCTCTGGATTGGGAAATAAAGGCTTGGCCTAGAGGGTATCAGGGTCTGGGAGGGACAAGGCGAGTGTGGAGGTGACTGCCAGCTTGGCCCCTGGATGACCAGGCGCTGGCGACCCTGGGCTGGGTGGAGACCAGGTGAGCAGATGGCTGGCTTCAGGAACTGGTTTCACATGTAGGCAGCACTTGGTCCTGAATAAATGGATGGCCACAGAGGTAAGGGGATGATTGAACCACCCATCCCTGGGTAAAAGCCACCCAAGGAGAGTCCCAAGCCTGGGGATTCCCCCGCCCTTCATTGAGCTCCCTCTCTCCCCCATGGAACAGGTCATGCAGGAGCATTCAAATGCTCAGAGTCACCAGCTAGCCCGAGGCGCCAGGCAGGAACATTCTCACCTTGACCTGCGGGGCTTAGCTAGGCAATTCCGAGCCCTGACCTCCAGGGGGCAGCCACCTCATCTGGGTTGTGAGGCTTTCTGAGGCTAGCCACCACAAGTCCCAGAACTCGCTATCCTGGGAGCGGGCATGGGCTAGTGTGAAGGCTCTAGCACCCCCTTCCTGGGGAGGGGCCTTGGGACCTGGAGAAACACCCCTTTCCCCCAGGGTCTGTAGGTTGGTGCTTTAAGCCAGCCAGGGGGAGACTGGCTGTTGGGGTGGGGGGGAGAGTGAAGCTGGCCAGAGCTTCCTCACAGCCACCCACATTCAGATGAGGTCTAGTTTGTAACACAGTCATCAAACCCAATGGGATTTTATTGTTAAAAAGGAGAAAAAAAAGCCACAGCCAAGTAACAAAACCAGATTCCCTCCCCAACCCCCAACCGTCATATGTGAAGTACCTATCAGCCCCTTCCCCAACCATCCAGATGCCCTGGCCCCAGGTGTGGGCCCAGGAGCCCCATCCCACTAACAGTTCCCCCCTCCCATTGCCAAGGCCAAGACTAACTAAGGTGTGTGCAGGGTTTTGGCAACAGTGTTCTGCCCAGGGCTGGAGGGCCAGGGAGCTCAGCCATCTTGGCTGTACCACCTGGGCTCACCTCCCTTCCCTGCAGCACTGAAAGCTTAGAAGGGCTGGGCAGACGCCCCCACAACTCTTGGGTCTCAGGTGCCCCAAACTTCTGAGCTCCTGTTCCCACATGACCCCCAATGCCCAGGCTCCATTTCCCATTCCCTGCTATACCCCATTGCGCCTTGGGGACAGAATAGCTGGTTCCAGGCAGGACCCCTCAGTTGTGCCGGAAGCGTCCATCTTTGCCATGGGTGCTTGACCCATGGGGCAGGTGGGGTCCACGAGCAGCCCGTCGGGAAATGCCAGCTGGGTTGGGGGGAACAGCAAGGGATGAGGGGTCTCCAGGGCCTGCAACAGGGGAAGGACCAGGATCAGGGGTTGAGGAATGACCTACAATCTGCTCCCCCATCACCCAATGGCCTTGAACTCCCTAGGGTACAGCCCAAGTTGCCAGTCCCATGAATGTTTTCAAAAAGCATGCTTCCAGCCAGGGGCAGTCCTAGGGGCGGGGAGCTCAACGTGCCCCTCCCCGAGCTGGCCAAGCCTCCCTTTCCCCATTCCCTCCCTCAAGGGTACTGACCTGTGTTCTGGCCTGGGGGGAGTTTGACTTTGGCCAGAGGCAGCGTAACCTTTCCCAGGTGCCTGATACCAGGGCTTGGGTGCCCACACACTGGCGTCTTGTGGTCTGATGTGCTGTCTGAGGGCCGGGGCCCCAGGAGGTGTGTCTTGGGGCGGGAGAGCTGTGTTGGTTGGGAACAGTGAGGTGAGGCCAGGCACTGCATACGGATCTGACACGCGGCTCTGCACAGGCTCCTGTGCCAGCCCGGGACAGAGACATTGTTGAGGGTGGTGCCTTGGGGTATGCAGGGCTGCAGGTGCCCTGGGGCTTCTGGAGTTAGCTAGCCCTGGGCCACCACCCACAAGGAAAGTGCCTAGACACCTCACCCCTTGCCCTGTGACCTCGAAGGACCGAGATCTCCGCTTCCTCCTCTTCGCCTCCAGCGACTCCTCCCTTTTCTTGCCCGGGCTTTTCTTCTGGCCACGCGGCCAAAGCTCAGGGCCACCACCTCGATGCCCAACTGCTTGGGATGGGGCCTCCCCCGTGCTGCTGGACAGGTTGTCCTCGCTGGCAGCGTGCTGCAGCGTGGGGCTGGGCGGCCGCTTGCAGGCCAGTGGGCCCGGTGGCCGGGCATCGTCAGTCTCGCTCAGAGAGTGCAGGGACAGGCTGCTGCGCTCCATGGCAGGCGCCAGCAGGTGGCGCCCCTCCGTGCCCAGGGCCCTTGAGCGCCGCCGGGCAGCCTTCACCGAGATGCACTTGGTACCAGTCAGGATTTCCTTCCTCTCTAGAGGGGACACGAGAGCACAGGATGAGGGTTCAGGGCCACTCTATACTGTCCTCTGCCTCCGCAGAAATAAGCAGGAAACAGGATGCCTGGCTTGCTAGTTAAGACCCTCTCATCTGTAAACGGGATGGTAAAACTAACCCCACAGGTTTATTTAGAAGATTAACAGAGAATAAGTGTAGTTCACCTTGCCCGGGGGCAGGGGCTCAATGGGTATTTGCTATTGTAATTATTACTGAGTGGGAAGGGGGGGGGGCGTGATCCAGAGTGCAGGTGTCACCATTCCAGTTTCTGATTGTGCCCTCCTTTCTGTGTGTCCTTGAGCAGGTGGCTAATCTTTCGGGGTACTGGTGTCTCCATAGAGTGGCAGCATTCAATACATGGGCTCATTCAGCAGGGTAGAGAACAAGAAAGAGTTCTGGGCTGGGTGAACTGAGCAATTTTTTTTTTTTTTTTTTGTATTGGTGATTGAACCCAAAGGTGCTTTACCACTGAGTTACATTCCCAGTCTTTTTATTTTTTATTTTGAGACAGAATCTTGCTAAGAGCCTTGCTAAATTACTGAAGCTGGCCTCAAACTGGCAATCCTCCTGCCTCAGCCTTCCGAGTGGCTGTGATTACAGGAAAGCAGGAGGCTGGGCTGGCAGGTGGCTTCTGAATGAAGCTTGGACTCTTGGGGGCCTCTGTTCATCACTGCCATCCATGTTCATCACAATTCCCCCCACCTCCAGTTTTGTCTTTCCTGCTGGCTTTCTGGAACAGGTGCTGCTGATCAAGCCCCATGGCTACTCTCTTGTAGGGGTCCTTGCGGGGTGCCACATCAGGGAGGGGTGGGTGGGGTTCCTTCTAGCTCATGTCATATGTAGCGCCTCAGAGCTTTTACAGGCAGCTAGTGCTGCTCAGTCTTGGCTTCTTCCTGGCCTGAGATGCGAGGATATATGTGCTGGGGGGACAGAACTGTCTTTTGTGTTTATTGAAGGATCCATAAATGTTAGCTACATCCACACATGCACAAAATCTGCACCATGCTGGAGATTGAACCTGGGGCCTGTGCATGCGAGGCAAACACTCTGCCACTGAGCCACATCCCCAACCCCAAGCCGAGCAATTTAGATGGTGCCAGGCAGGGCAGGCAGGGGGCAACGCACCTTTGTGGGATAAGAAGATCTCCGACAGGTTCTCACTGCTGGCTGGGGAAGAGGTGATCTGGCTACCCAGGCTGTCTGGAGGCAGGGTCTGGGGGTGAAGTCATTGGGAAAAGGAAAGCCTTGAACATGGCAGGGATCCCACGCCACACTCAACAGGGTCTCAGAGGCGGTGGCCGTTTTGCAAAGACTCTACTCCGCTGGGTTTCCACCCCCAAACCCCCACCCCAGCAGTAGAGCTCCTGGAACCAACATGTGCCCAGAGCTCACCTCCTGGGTCACCAGGCTGCCAACCTGGATGGGGGGCGGGGTGGGCACTGAGGAGCTCTTCGCCTGCCAGGCCCGGGAACTGGCCTTGAACATGTGGGCATCACTGAAGCTGACAGAAAATGGGGTGTCTATTGACCAGGCTGGTTGCACTGAGATCCCACCCTACCCCAGGGGAGAAGCTGCTGGTTCAAAGGGACAGAACCCGGGAGTGCCACCTCCTCCCTTTCATTCTAGTTGGTCTTCCCCACTTAGCACAGAACGGTGTTGGCATCCCCAGACCAGAAACAGCAGGTGACTGGCAGGAGGCTGCCTCACCTGTCCGTGCTGAGGGGAGGGAGGGTGCTGCCCTGCAGGTGCTGGGCCTCGGAGCTCAGCGTCTTCACACTCTCCAGGTCGGAGTCTGGGGTCAGTGTGGTTCCTGCTGGGGCTAGTTTGGGCAAGGAGCTGTCCTGGGGAAGGAAAGAGCAGGGACAGGCAGTCAGAAGACGTGGTCCTGGGGCAGGCAATAGCACGGGGTGACAGAAACACACAGAGGACACGGATTATAACACCAGCTAGGAGGCCTTGGGCTCTAGATCCTCAGGGCTAAGCTGTGGTCTGCCAGGAAGCTTTAGTGGCACTGCCTGGTGGCCTGGTCTCCTGGGAAGACATCTGGAGCCATTTATAATATCTCAGATGGCCAATCCTGACCCTCAGACCCTGGGGGGGACAAGTGCACAGTGGAATGCCCAGGGATAGGGACCGTACTCAGGCTTGGTAAGGCTTGGGTGGAGTAAGAAAGGAAGTAAGTCACCTCCTGGGGGTGCCAGCTACTTACAGGCGTTACCTTGGGCGGCAGCCCCTCCCTCACCACTTGCACAGGTGCCCAGGGCCACCCAAGCTCTCACTTGCAGGGCCCTGGAGGCCACGCGGTCCATGATGGTGGCCCGGTCCAGGCTACCCTCCTCCAGCTCCCGCAAGTACACTTCGTAGAGCTCCTCCAGGTGCTGGGGGACCGCCAGATTGTAGTCTGCCGGGGGAAGGGCAGGGTTCATTGCGGGCCTGTGGGTCCTCTGCGAGTGGCTCCGACCTGCGGGGCGCGGGCCCTACCGTCGATGATCTGCCGCTGACCCTGGATGATCTCGTCGCAGAGGCTGCGGTGCTGCTCCAGGCGGCGTACAGCTTCGCGGCGGTGGCGCAGCGCCCCGTCGCGGAGCAGCGCGTGCGACTGCATCTCGGTGTTCTCTACTTCCAGCTCGTGCACGCGGCACAGCAGGCTGAGCACCTCACGCTGCTCCTCGGAGCCAATGCGTCGTGGCAGTGTCTCCTCCAGGCGCCGGCCCCGCGCGCGCAGCTCCCGGCAGCGCTGCTCTAACGCCAGCTGCCGGCGGCGAGCAATCAGCACCAGGCAGCGCCCGCCTGCCCATCCTGTCCTCGCCTCTCCAGCCTCCGAACTCCAGGAATTGGGTAGGGCACCATGCTAAGGCCAACCCTCAGAAGGAGTATCTTGGGCTTTGCAACCAGGGGCTGCCCAACGTGGCCTCTCTCTGCGCACTTACTTTTCCCTGGAGCCAGGTGGATAGCTAGTTGCTCAGCCCCAGCCCCCAGGTCTCATTATACCCTGAAATCCCTCTCCCGGTTGGGGTAACCTCAGAACAGAAGATTCCTGTTATGGGGAAAGTCCTAGTATCTTGACTCTTTGGTGTGTGCCAGGCATTGATTTTAATCTCTCCAACCACCCAGCCCTCACTTACAGATGAGGAGTATAAAGCACAGACAGGTTGAAGAATTTAGCAAGGTCACTCAGGATTTGTGGTCTGAGCTCCTCGGTTTCCCTCCTCACCTGCTCTTAAATCCACTCCCTTCCCCCCAACCCAGACACCTTTTCCTTGTGCAGTTGCTTCTGCTTGCCCACCAGGGCAGCGATGTTTTCCCGGGCTGAGGCCACCTCAGGTGGTTCCAAGATGTCTGGCTGGTCATCGCCTGTGTCTGAGTCCTTCTCGCTGTCATCCTTAGTGTAGGACTCCTTCCTCTGCTCCTCCCGCCACTTGAGGGCCCGGCGTGAGTTCTCATGCTCCCAGCTGCCACAGCCCACCCCCAGGAAGACACAGGGGTCAGGCCTTGGGACAGAACACGGTGTGTGGCTACAGATCCCAGC
The DNA here is from genome assembly GCA_004024805.1 of Geosciurus inauris. Taxonomy (NCBI): domain Eukaryota; kingdom Metazoa; phylum Chordata; class Mammalia; order Rodentia; family Sciuridae; genus Geosciurus; species Geosciurus inauris. The sequence goes on along the minus strand of PVHX01005389.1, from coordinate 50,298 downwards.
TCCTGCCTCCCAGGCCTGGGATGGGACCTGGAGGGTGTGGGGCAGTAGGTGCTTACCCGGCGATGGTGAGCAGGTGGCGGGAGGTCTCGATCTGGACCTCCATGGCGTGGTTCTCCAGCTCCAGCAGGCGCCTGCGCACGTCCATCTGCTCCTGGAAAGCGCTGATGAGCTGCTCCCGCAGCGGCCCCATCTCCTGCTCGCCCTGCCCCCTGTGCAGCTGGACCTCCGCTGCTCAGTGGGAGGTGCGGGAGGTCAGCAGAGGGGACAGGCTCAGGCCAGGAAGGTCTGTGCCTACCCAGGCCCTCTCCATACTTTTTTCCCAAAGCATTGCTCCCACTTCCTGCAGGAAGACTTCCTTGAGTACCCTCTCCTCCCACATGGCACTCCCACAGGGTGCCTTTAGGTTGTGGCCCAAAGGTGACCTCAGCTCCTTCGTATGAACTGGGCTTTGCTAGCACCTGTGTGTCAGCTATGCAGAGGTGACCCTACACTCCATTGCCATCTGTTGGAAAACCATCATAGCAAACACTCAAGTCTTAGAGGGAATGTGGCCCTTCCAGTGGTGGCAGGCATGTCCCCATGGCACCATGTTGCACCTCCAGTGTGAAGTCCTGCACAGCTAAATGCTCAGAGTCTCTCACTTGTGTGATCCCACCTGATCTCTGACTCGCTGAAGCAGAGATGGTGATCCCAATTTACAGGGGAAGGCTAGATGGCTCAGAGAGGTTGAGTGACTAGCCCAAGGGTACCCAGCCAGAAAGAGTCTGGATGAACCCAGCCCTGCTTGTTCCTAGAGCAGGGAGAGACAGCCTGGTGGAGGGCTGCTGGATATGGGCTCCCACTAACAGGCCCAGGGGCACACCTTGGATGTGGCGGATGTCACCCCTCCCCAGCTGGCCCTGGGCCTGGCCCCGCCCAGCCTGCTGGTCGATCTTGCATTTGAGCCGCTGGATCTCTCCCCGCAAGTCAGCAATGATGCTGGTGTACTGGGCGATGTGGTAGGAGACGCTGAGCAGGTTCTGCTTCACCTGTGGGGAGCATGGGATGGGAGCAGAGGGCCTACACTCACCTAGCCTGCCTCTGTGCACCCCCCAAGGCCTGTGGGCAGGGGCTTCCTTTCTCTTTCTCCCCTCTGCCTCTCCCAGTCCTTCTGGATGGCAGTAAGGGCTTCCTTGCCTCCAGCGCCACAGCCTCCTATCGCATCTGCCTGGCCTCTCCTTAGATCTGTAATTTGGAAATGCTGCTTCCGCTCATTAACCTTCAGTGGCTCCCTACTGTGTAAGGGGGCTGCCTCGATTCCTGTACTCAGTGTTCAAGCCCACCACTATCTCTCATTTCTTTTTTACTTACTGCTCTGGTCAAGGAGTTATTCTGGTCTTCCACAGCCACCGCAGATACCATCTCCTTCCCACCCTTGGACTCTCTGCCCTTCCCTTCCTGCTTCCACACTTCTGGAATGTTCTCTCCAGTCTTCAGAGCACCACTGTCCCCAAGAAGCTCTAGCAGCTCCCTTGGCCAGCCCACTCCTTCTCCCTCCATGTCTTGCCTCAGCACCTGCTGGTGACGTCATGCACCTGCCCTTCCAAAATGCTGAACTATCAGTGAACCATTTAAGAGTATGTCTCCCCTCCACCCCAGGAAGTTCTGGAACTTGGAATGCAACTTCAAGCCCCCACGACGGTGACGAGCTGGTCTCAGTGCTGGAAGAAGGTTCCCAGCTCTGCCTTGCAGTCACCAGCTCCCTGCCTCCACACCCAGACCAGCTGGGATAGACTCTTAGTAGGTGGCAGGAGTCCCAACAGGAACACCACGCTCATCTGCATACCATCACTGACCAGCTGGCAAGTCACCTAACATCCCTAAGTCTGTTGTCCTAAATGTATAATGAGGAAGCAATAACCCCTGCCTGGTTTGGGGACTGAATGAGATCACAGGGCAAAGTGCTCAGAGTAAGGGCCACCTCTTATTGTGACTATGATGACGAGGTACTTGGGAAACATCAAGGTCTGAACCTCTCAAGAGGGCCCCTGGGAACCGGGGGCTTCCGGGCAATCAGGTACTGGGATAGGGCTTGCAGGTAGCATCTGACTGGGGTGAGGCCAGTGGAGTGGCGGCTGGGCTGGGTGGCAGGGGTCAGTCCAGGAAAGCTGTGCCCTGGGATCCTCACCCCCTCACCTTCATCTTTCTTTTTTTCCCCCAGTACTGGGTGTGCTATCCCAAGCTACATCCCTAGCACTTATTTAATTTTGAGGCAGGGCCTCACTAAGTTGCTGAGGCTGGCCTTGAACTTGCAACCCTGCTGCCTCTGCCTCCCCAGGTGCTAGGATTACAGGTGTGCGCCACCGCGCCCTGCCCCTCACCCTGGTCTTAATGTTCTTGGCCCGGCCAGCGTAGGTCAGTGTGTTCCGGGACTCCTCGAAGGCGGTGCTCGCAGGACTGATGTGGGCGATCATCACAGTGCGGCTGTTCCCCCCCAGAGAATCCTGCAAGGGGGGATGGGAAGTGAGGCCCACCATGAACACCTCGCTAGATGCCTCCTGCAGGCTGCTCCCAGCGCCCCAGGCGGGTGTTATCTCTCCCTGCCCGCCTTCTCCCTCTCCTGCACACATGCACCCCATGAGGCCTGGCTGCTGGGCACCATATAGTATAAATAACCCTGGAGGAAGACAGGCCTGGCTATGCCATTGCCATCTATGAGACTGAAAGCTACGTCACTATCTCATCCCGAGCTTCCTCAATTCTGTAGAGGGCAGTCCCTGGCCTCTGTCCCCGCCTCCCTACCTTGGGGATGCAGTCCACATGCATGACAGCTGATGGCCATGCTGGTAGATCAGGGAGACCTCTGTGCTTTTTCTACCACCTAGTAGTGACAGCCCTGGGAGAATCCCTCAGCTTCTCTGTGGCTCGGTTTCCTTGTTGGCAAACGCAATTCCCCCTAACTCACAGAGCCACAGCCAAGACGATGGGAGTAGCGGGTCAAACACCGCAGAGAGCCTGGTCAGGAGTGGGCACTCAGTGATGTCCCTAGAACTTAAGGCCCAGGGCATCCCTGCACAGAGGAGGTGACCCTTCAATAGCACTCTCTACGGAACGTGAGATTGTCCATCAAGTAAATCCAGATAGCTCTTGGTTCTCTTGGACCCATGGTCCTAGAAAGGGGGGGTCAGTCAAGTATAACTTCTGTCCCTCCCTGCTGCCCACCCTTTAGTAGGAGCCGCTAGATAAAATGCAGGACACCCAGGTACATCTGAACTTCAGATAAACAATGAATGAAAACTTTTTTTAAAAAGTCTAAGTATGTTTCAAATACTGCATGGGGACATATGCCAAAACTAAATTTTTTAATCTGAAATTCAAATTTAGCTGGGTATGCTCTGTTTTGTTGCTTCTGAGTCGGGTCTCACTCTGCTGCCCAGGCTGGGCTTGAACTCCTAAGCTCCTGATCCTCAGGCCTCAGCCTCCCGAGGGCTGGGATTCGGGCTTGTGCCACGGCCTGGTTCTGCCAGCCCCAGCCTTGGTGCCAATGCCTGGGCCAGGCAGCCAGTACCTTCAGGAGCCGGGTGAGCTTGCTGTCACGGTAGTTGATGTACTTGTTGCTGCCCCTGTCGCTCAGCGCGTTGATGCAGTTGCCCAGGGCCAGCAGGGAGCGGTTGATGTGGGCTCCCTCCTTCATGCGCTGCCCACGATTCCGGGTCTGGGGGCGAGCAAAGGCATAGCGGGGTCCTTCAGGGACAGGGGGTGGGGTTTCACTGAAGCCACCTACCAAGCCCTGGTTGTGAACCCTGCTTTCTGCTTCGGGCCCTGAAATGTAGCTATACATGACACCAGAGGACCCAGGCCCGCACTCCCCCAGGTGTCCTTGAGGACACTCCAGAGGGTGAGGACAGGAGCCTCTGAACAAGAGGTGTGGACTGAAGGCCGTGGGGCAGGGCTGAGAGCGGCTGGGTCCTTGTGTCCCCTGGGCAGGCACTGGCACAGGAGGCTAGTAAATGACAGGAGGGTGCATTCACAGGGTGGCTCCCGGGGCCGCACAGCTCCATCATGGGCTCTAGGGGGCGCTGCAGGCATCAGGGAGCAAGGAGGCGTGCCGCATCTGAGTGTGAGGGAACGAGTGTGAGTGTGCACAAGGCTGAGAGCCTGTGAGATGTACATGTGAGCCAACATGAGCGTGTGTGTGTGAGCACGGGTGGGCACGGACAGCGGAGGGCCGCTTCCTCTCCTCTTGGCCTGCAGAACGGTTTCCAGGCTGAGGGGGCTCCGCCCGCAGCACCCCACAGGAACCAGCCTGGTGCTGCAGGACCAGCGGGCTCCAGCTGCGGGAGGACACAGCCTTCCCCCAGGCCCCTCAGGAAGCCTCTGGGATTTACTGGAGGGGAAGGCCGAGCTGGCTGAAGCCCAATCTGCTCCAACCCAACGCATGTTCAAAGTCGAAACCCCTTCACTCCCCGGCATCTGTTCCGGTGTTGAGTGACACCACCCACCTCCTTGCTCAGGTGACCATGAACCCCCAAGCTTGTCCACGAAACGGGTCCAGGCCTATGTCTGCTGGGTGGCACCACCACCCGAGGCCACAGGGCCAGAGAAGCAAGGTTTAATGGTGGGGGATAATGATACTGCAAGAAATGAGTGACAGGGACTTTCCACTCCCCTGGATGTTACTGACGGGCCCTCTTCCAGGCTCTGCCCAAGTTCCCTCAAAAGGGTCTTGTTCCCCTACCAAACTCCTCATCTGGGCCCATTGTGTCCCCCGTCCCCCACCCTCCCAGCCTCTGGCCCTGGGTCTTCGCTGGATGCCCCAGCCCATCCCACCCTCTGGACGCTCCCTGCTCATCCTCCACCTCCCTGGGGTATCCTCTCCTCCAAACCCCTGGGGAGCTGCCCACCCTGACAGCTGGGGAAGGTCCTTCTCGCCCCCGCTTCTAGAACTGGCCTCACCTGGGAGGCGCGCTCTGAGCCGGCCAGGTCGATCATGAACAGGCGGCCCTGCCGCACCTCCTGCAAGATGTTCTTGACCCGGCTGCGCTGGCGCACGGCCACCTGGAGCACAGCGTGGGAGCGGGAGGACGTCTGGTTGGCGGCTGTGGGCTCCTGAGTCCTCTGCCGATTCCCCTTCATCAGCAGCTGCATGATCTGGGGCGGGGGAGCAGGCAGCTCTTGGGGACCCATGGAAGTGTCCGGCAGAGAGGAGGGGCCCAGGGGCCTGGAGGGCAGAGTGGGCCTGGCACCTGAGAGGCTGGGAAAGGGCAGGTGCAGTGGGCATGATGGCAGGTGTGTGTGTCCCTCTTGCTGCCACTCTGGGTTCTCAACACCCAACCCCAGCTGGATGCCAACAGCTCCTGGCTTCAGGCCCCCGCCCCGGCCCCTCACGTCCTCTCCATGGCCCTTGGCTGGCCACACACGACTCGCCTCCTTGGCGTTGATGGTGGAGACCTCGGTGATGCCCGCCACCTGGATCACCCCTTTGGAGTCCTCCCTCAGCTCCAGGTACCCCAGGGCAGGGTTTAACAGGTCCCGGATCATCTCGTTGTAGATCTGATGGGACCAGTTGGGGGGACTAAGAGCAGGAGGTTTAGGCAAGGACCAGGTCCCCTCCCTCCCAAACAAGAAGGGAACAGGAAGTCATGCTTTCTGGGCCCCAGGCTCCTCTGAGGGAAGCCCTGGCTGGGGGGTGACCCTTCCTTTCCATGGCGGGGTGGTGGGGGGAGGCCTCAACACCCACAGGGGAACAGGGGACTCCAGAGCCACGGTCACACAGGCTTCAAAACCCAGAGGATGCCTTTAGGACCAGTGGTGCCGGGGCAGAGCGCCTCCTGACCGCCAAACCCCTTGGGCAGGTGGGGGAGCCCTGCTCGTTTCTAAGCAACTGCAGGCTGGACAGCTGCGGGCAGCTCCGCCTCGCTGCTCTTCCTGGGCTGTCACCCGGGAGATTATCTGCCCTTCAGGAGCCAGATGGAGTCCAGCCAGCTGGTGGTGGCCCCTTCTCAGTGCCCCCCTCCCACGGGGCAGATAGGTTCTGTCTGGGGAACGGCCCTGGACCGTGGGGAGGTGAGCTATCTGGGAGGCTCTGCTCGCTGACCAGGCTCCTTCCCAGTGTGGTCCAATGGGCAGGGCTTGGCTTTAAAGCCACAGGGTCCTGAGTTGAATGCTTGCTCCCTCACATACTGTGTGTTGTTGGTCCAGTGGCCTAACCTCTCTGAGCTCATTTTTTGTAAGGCAGGGATATGGGAGAGCAACCATGATAAATAACATGCCAGGAAGCTGCCTGGTGACTGGCTCCAGGCACGTGGGGCAGCCCTGTCCTGTGCACCTCTCATCCAAGCCTGGCTGGGGCTTACCTCCAGGTAGGACATGGACACCTCATATTCCATATCGTTGCTGGTCTCCTCAATGGCGCGGAAGAGGTCATTGAGCGTCCGAACGTAGATGCCGGGCTCGTGGTCCGTGCCCAGCATGGTGTAGGTTTTCCCACAGCCTGGGCAGAGCAGGGTGGTGAGTGACAGGTGTGGGGAGAAGGGAAGCCTTGCTGGGCGGGTGCTCCTGGAAACCCCAGGTCTGTCCTCAAGGCCACGGCCCCATGGTCAGGGAGGTAGCAGGGGGCAGGAAGGGCGACAGCCTTGGCTGAGGCTGGGGCTCTGGGGCTGGCCCTGGGTGAGGTTAGGGTCCACCCCGCCTTTGACTGCAGCCCCAGCGGGGCCATGCTAGCTCTCTGGTGCAGGCCGAGGGCTTGGCTCTTGCAGGGCACACAGGGGCTCCAGTCCTGACCAATGCTGGGCTTCCCCTCACCCGTAGGGCCATAGGCAAAGACGGTGGCATTGTAGCCTGAGATGACACCTTCAATGAGGCTCTTTGTGGTGGCCTGATACACCATCTCCTGCAGGGAAAAGGGGAACCGTCAGGCGACTGAGACAGACAGGGCAGGGCATGGATGCCACAGATGTCCTGGCCCCTGATAGGAGAGATTTCTGTCCTAGGAGCCCCAGGCCGGGAGGACAGGGACCAGGAGGTGGAGGCTTCCCATCTTACAGCCCTGGGGGAATGCCAGCTGGTTAGGGTACTCAGGACACCTGAGACGCCTCCCCCACAGCTGAGTTCTGGCCCTTGCCCCTGAGGACACCTTCCATCTGTTCTTGGGAGCCTCCTGAAGACAGGCAAGAAGGGGGTCCCTGGGAGGGTGTCCACTTCCCCGAGACTATCCTCCACCTGTCCCCCCATGCCAGGTGGGCTTCGGGGTCCTTTCTCTGGCTCTGATATGGGCCACCATGGAGCATTCCAGGTGACTATGTTGTGCAGGGTGGCAGGCGGGTGCTAACCCAAGCGTGTCCATGCAGGCACAGGCAAACTTTCTGAATGGGGAAAACTCGGGAAATTGGATCCTTGAGCAAATGGTGGAGGGAAGGCAAGGGTCAATGGCAGGGTCCCTGAGTGGGACCAAGGCTTGGAAGGGCTCATGAGTGTCTCCAGGTCCTGGCCTCCCTCACCTGGGTGGCAGTGAAGTCAAAGGCCACGTCGAACAGGTAGGACTTCTCCCGGGAGCGATGTGCCCGCAGGATGTCATCAGGGTCCTCCATCGGGTCCATGAGAACCACCATCTGCAAAGATTGCCAAAGGCAGACCAGTGTCACCCAAGGTCCCCAGAGCCCAGGGCCTATTCCTGCCCCTGTGCACTCTGGGTGTCAGGTCCAGACACTTGGCCTAGGATGGCTGGAGGAGAAGCCTCCCTGAGGACAAACAGCTGCTCCTGTGAGACCAGCACTGCCTCAGGGAAGCACAGGGTGCCCCAGACTCTGGCAGAGCTCAGATCCTGGTTCCTCCCCCGTCGGCCACACTGCCCACTCAGCTTTGCTGCCTGCCACTGCAGCATTAGGCAGTAAAACAGTTGTCACTCGTGCTGGACAGATGAAGGGCTCAGGGTCCAAAAAGGTACTTGCCCCAGGCCATACGCCAGCTGGTGGGGGCCAGGGCTCAAAACCCAGATCTGAGTTCAAAGCCTAGACTCAACCACCTCCCTGCAGCTGTGTGGCAGCTGGGACCCTGCTTGTGCCAGCTCGCAGCCCATGGGCAGAGCAGGGCAGGGCAGAGCAGGGCAGGACAGGGCGGAGAGCTGCTGGCAGTGGGTAACAGGTGTAAAGAAGGCAGCTGGGCTTGGGGGCCGCTCACTTGTATTTGAGAGGAGGTTGGGATGATTGACAGCTTCAAGCCTGAGCTGGGGGTCTGGCTGTAGGGTGCTGACTGGAGCTGGGATGGGGGCACAGCTGCCCAGTGCCCACTGGGGCTGCCCCCTCCACAGGGCTCTGTGTGTGTGTGTGTGTGTGTGTTAAGGTACAGAAGGGGCCTGACTGGGTTCTTCCTCTGCTCTGAGTAACTGAAGGACCCTTCTTCCAGAACAATCTCTAATCCCACCCTACTCTGCCCATCTTCTCAGTGTGCCGGGCCTTTCTCTGGACTGTGTGTAAAGACACAGAGGAAGGGCCTGGTTCCTTGCCAGGATCCTGGCCTAGGGTGGGGTGGGAGAATCAGTTCCAGGCTCATGGAAAAGACAAGATATTCAAAGACTCATGGAAGGGCTTGAGTTTGGGGAAGTGCCGTATGAGGGAAGCTGGGTGGGACAGCACCATATGGACAGCCTCTGAATGCAAGTCCTGCCTTTCATAAACAGAGTGGCCTTGCACAAGCACTGGGACCTGCCTGAGCATCGGTCTCTTCCTCTGTCAGATAGGACGGCAGTACTACCTCCCTGCAGGGCTGTGAAGATCCCGTGAGACAAGTATGAGCACATGCTAAGTGCTCAGCGGTCCTTCAAGGGGCTGTTGAGAGGAGAGCAGAGGTAGAGGCAGGGGAGGCAAAGGTCACCTATTTCCCCCACCCATGATGGCCATCAAATCCAGAGTTGTAAAAAATGAAACAAACAAACAAACAAAAAAACCATGAAATAGAAAAAAAGCTCAAAAGCAAAAAAAAAAAAAAAAAAACTTTCTAAAAGACAAAAAAATAAAAAGTTGAGTGACACCCCACCCTCAGCACAGAGGTCATCCACCCCTTTGTGCCCCCACAACACAGACGCTCTCCCCTGCCCCCACACTGTCCCAGGTGACTGGCACCTCTAAGTGCCTGGGCTCCCTGGAGTCCTGGCTTTGCTAGACAGCCAGGGGAAATAAGCCACAACAGCACTTGCCTCCTAATGAGCAGGGCCTGTTCCCTGGGGCTGGGGTGCTCAACAGAGTGCCAGATGGTGGCCCTTCACCACTAGCAGGAGGGGCAGGGCAGCCTTCACGCCCCACGCACACGCTCCACAGCGAATCCCTACTGAGCCCTTTAACGTGAATTCGTGATTATTCTCAGATGGGTAGATTGAGGCACAAGGTCTTATCACTAGGAATCAGCAGAGCCAGGGTTGGGGTCCTGGCAGGTGGGCCCCTGCCCATCCTCTGGACCTCCTCTCCCTCCTCTCTGCTCCCACCCAGGCCCTGGGTGCTCATTTGGCCCCGGATAATAAGCCACTCTGCGAGGAGGTGAGCTGAGTCCTGACAGGGAAAGGTACCAGGGAGCACATGCTGTCAGGGTCGCCCCACGGAGGCAGAGACTGTGGCTATGCTCCCTCCCTGCGTCAGCAGCAGGGCCATGGCCATGGCCAGCGATGTCCCCAAACAGCTTGCAAACAGAGAAGGCACAGGGAGCAGTCACTCGGAGGGGGCAGCAGAGGCTGGCGGGAGGGGGCAGGAGGCCAACCCAGGAGTGCAGCTGAGCTCATGGACCTAGGAGATCTGCAGTGGGTCCCTCTGATGCCACCTGTCAAGCTTGAGGACTTAGGAGGCTCAGTCCTAGGACATGGACCTGGGGACTCCCACCAGACTCCCCTCTGCATTCTGTGTATGTCCTGGGATCGAAGCCTCTCGTCTTCATTCCTGGACCTGGGAGTGGATACACATCTGTGCTCATTACCTGGCCTCTCAGGTAGGTGTCAAGGTTCCTTCTGAGATTCTCTAGAAGGGAGGAGCCAGGTGACCCTGGAATCCTATCTGATTGGATAGGAGGCACAAGTCCTATCCAATCAGATGGGATTCTAGGCAAGCCAGTTAAAGGCCAGTGTTCCAGACAGGCTGGGTAGGGGAAAGAAGGCCACCTCCCAGCTAGCCAAAGGCTGGTGGCCATGGAGAGCTAAGCACAAGGCATCTGGGCTGGCACTGTTACCTGGGGACTCACCTGTCCCTGGCCACTGGTCACTTCCTCAATACTCTCTAAACCTCTTCCAGGATCTGGTCCCTGTCCTAGGCTGCTAGCAGCATGAGCCCTGATCAAGTTTCAGACTCAACTGAAGATAAAACCTGGCTCCAAGTCCCCTGGAACAGGGCCCTGTGGGATGCAACAGGAGCCTGACCCGCTGTACCAGCTCCCACCTCAGGTGTCAGGGCTCCTGTGGACACAGGCAGGTCCCTCAAGGGGCCGACAGTGCTGGGAAGGGTAAACAGCATGGACTGGTGCCCATCTCTCACCAATGACCTTCCCAAGACCTCCATGCACTGCCAAGGTCACGGCACCTTGGGCATCTGGTGCCTTTGACAGCAGAACACTCCTGCGTCAGTGCGCTGCTGGCACAGCTGCCTGGATCCCCACTTAAAGAGGCTTTGTCTGGCTTCCATCCGTCTGCGCCCAGCCCCTGCCCCTCCCTCCTGTCCACTCTGCCACACAATGGAGCCCTTGTGCCCCTTGACCAGGTGAACTGGAGCCGAGCTAGGGATGGGTGGGAGGGGAGCTCCGACTGCTAGACCAAGCTGGGGCACTAGGAAGGCAGAGCCCTGGGCCAGGCCAGGCTGGGACGCTACAAAGTGAGGCCAGTGTCCTGCCTTCTGACACTCCTGTTGATCATTTTAATCAACAGGTGAGGAAGGCTCCCTGGAAGAGCCAGTGCTGGCACTGGGTCCTAAGGATGAGTAGCAGGTGACGGACGGAGTTGGGGGAGAAGGTTCTAGAGAAAAGCATGTGCAAGGCAGAAAGGTGAGGGCAGGCTGCAGGCCATGGTCTTCTGCTCAGATGGCTGAGGTTTCTTGGGAGAGATGCAGAGCTGGAAAGAGCTGGGGGTTCACCTTCTGCCCCTCCTGCCAGGAATCCCCACAGCACAGATCCAGGGATGCCCGTGTGCATCTGCCCAGGCCCCGGGGTGCCTGTGCCCAGGGCTCCAGAAGATCACACGCAAGCCCTCACTCTGGGAGCCTCCTGAGCATCCTCCAAGGCTCCCTCTAAATGTCATACTGGCTGGCACACAGCATGTGCCCAGGGTACGTGTGCTGAATAAAGCTGCCTTTTGAGCACGCCAGGCACTGTGCTAAGCAGCCATAGGAGCAGGCGCTCTTGTTATGGCTGGACTGTAGAGAAAGACTGAAATCATTCACCCAAAGCCACGTGGCAAAGTAGTGAGTCAGGTCCAAAACTGGTTCCAGAATAGAGGCTCCTCACCCCAGCCGCCCACCCTTGGCTTGGTGTGAACAAGTGGACAGACGGCTGCCCAATTAGGCAAAGCCCACCTGTCAGGACTTGAGTTGTGTTCCTCTCTCCTGCCCCAAGTTCGCATGGTGAAGTCCTGAGCCCAGTACCTTAGACGTTGACCTTATTTGGAAATACAGTCACTGCGGGTGTAGTCAGCTGAGTGAGGACAAGGGCTTGACTGGAGAAGGGCAGGCCCTTCCCCCACCTTCACCCACATGACCATTTATAAAAGAGGAAAATCACAGATACACACAGGCAAGGTGATGTGAAGACACAGGGAGAAGAGAGTCACCTATGAGCCAAGGAGAGGGGCTTGGACCAGACCCTTCCCTGATACCACCTTGATTTCAGACTCTGGTTGTGGGGTAATAAGCTTGTTCTTCAAGCCACCTGGCACAAGCTGCTTTATTACAGCTGCTTTGCAAACTAATGCACCCCACCCGAGGTGGGCCCCCTGCCATGGAGATGTGGGTACCACCAGGACCTGAGATGGGATGTCAGCCCAGCCCTCCTTCAGCCCCAGGGATTGGGCTCTGTATGGGCACCCTCTCTTTCAACCCCCAGGAAATGCCCATGGCCAGGGGCCTGTCAGTGCTGCCAGGGGGCAGCAGACAGGCCAGGAGAGGGAAGGTGGCAGTGTCAAGAAGGGCTCTGCCTTGCAAGCCCAGCTGCCCCAGTTGCCCCAGGCCTCCTAACTCAGCTTGGTCCTCTACTCCACAGCCTCCACTCCACAGCCTCTATTCCCAGCCCTGCTTTTAGTTCTATGCAGGTACAAAGTGAAGTTCCAGCTCACTCAGAGCCTTTGAGCCTAGAAATCCAAGATCCTGCTGGGAAGTGGGACCCTGGAGCTGAGGACAGGCTGTATAACCCATGAGCTGGGGACCTGGCACGTTGAGAAATCCTTCGCGCAAAGCATGCCAGGGTGCCGGGGCTTTGATCAGCTTCACAGTTTTATCAGATCCCGCCCCCCCCTGGCCTCTGAACCGCTGTGCCTCGACCAGGAGTTTCAATGCTGCTCTTGTCACTCTTGGTGGCAGAGGCCGTCCTGCACTGCAGAATGTCTGGCAGCATCCCTGGCCTCTGCCCACTCCAGGCCTAGAGCACCCTGCCCCCAGCTAGGACACTGCCAAATGTCCCCTCAGGGCAAAATGGTCCCTCATGAAAACTGATGACCTAGACTATTCTCCAGCTTCCAAGGCTGACAGTGAAGATCCCTGTGGGTGGGGGTGCCACAAATGGGGACCAGATGCAACAGTGCTGTGTGACCTTGGGCCCATGGCATCGATTCCCTGGGCCTCAAATTTGGCCCAGTTTGAGGTCAGGGAAGATCAACAGGGCTGTAGCCTCACGCTACCCAGAAGCCTCTGGCTGGCTCTGGCTTCATCCCCAGCCAGGCTTACGTCCCCTTTACCCTCACAGGTGAAAACAAAACACAGCAAAACAAAAACCTGATTCTGATTGGGTGGATTTTGGCCCTGTATAGCTATTTCTGGTTTTAATTTTTTTTTTATTTAAGAAGGGAAATTTGGGGGCTAGGGTTGTGGCTCAGTGGTAGAGTGCTTGCCTAGTACACATGAGGCACTGGGTTTGATCCTCAGCACCATATAAAAATAAATAAATAAATATTTTTTAAAAGAAGGGGAATTTGGTGCTGGTCATATTTCTATTTAGATTCATACCAACCTACGAGTTCTAAATAAAGGAGACTTGGATCCCAGGAAAGAGTCCCTGGGTACTGTCAGTCTTCAGGCTTCAAAAAGAAGCCCAGAACAGAGTCTGCTGAGCTTGTAAAGCCACCAAGGCCCATCAGGTTTGCTTAGGACAGAGTCCCATCTGACTGATGTCCTGGTCACATCTCCACTAACTACAGGACTCTGAGGACCTTCAGACTCAGAATGACAGGGTATGTAACCTAAAGAGTGTCTAGTGTGTGTCTATCAAGGGTTCTGCAGCTGCCTTTATCAGAATCCCCCAGGAATGGTTCTTGTAAGATGCAGATTCCCAGGCACCTCAAGATTCACATGATCACAACCTCTGGAAAAGGGGGACCCACAAATCTGCATTTTTAAAAAGAATCCTTGCCTATACCTGTCCAGGCACTAAGTTTAAGAGTCTGTGTGTCTTCATAGCATTATACACAACAGTCAAAAGTGGGAACAACCCAAATGCCCATCAACAGATGGACCCATCCATGCCACAGAACAGAATCTAGTCATGAAAAAGAATGAAGTTCTGAAGTAAGCTATAATGTGGATGAACCCCGAACTCATTATACTAAGGGGAAGAAGTCAGCCATCAAGGACCACATACTGTATGATCCAATTACGTTAAATGTCCAGAATGAACGGTTCAGAGATAAAGAATGTGGGAGGCACAAGAGACATTGTGGGGATGGCTAAGGGGCTGAGGTGAAGAATCCTTGCACCTGCCCTGGTCATTTGCCACCCTGTTCAGCTCTTGGGGGCAACAGGGATAAGAAGCCTCCAGATGGCTGGTGCGTAGCTTGCTGGCCCCCAGACAGGCAAGTAGGCTCAAGGCAGCTGCCCCATAGGAGTCACTGTCTCTGGCTCTTAGCATCTGCCACCTAATCCTTTATTTACCTTTCACAGCAGCCCCACAGCTGTGAAGCCTCACGCCCCCTTCTGTCATTGCCTTTTATTCCTGGGGTATGTGGAGCAGGTTGCTGTTCTCCTGTCTTTTGAGGAGGCAACAGAGGCCCAGGGAGGGTCACTGGCTTGCCCACGGGCACCCGCCAGCATGTGGCAGGGTGGGGTCCTCCGGCTCCGGCTCCGGCCCCGGGTTGCACTGCGGCAGGTCTCTGTTCTGTTGGGAGCAGAGCTCTCTTCCACTGCTCTCTCCTTCTGCACCCACACTGCCACAGCCCCTCTGCCTCTGCTCCTCTTTCCCCTCCTGTAGTCCTGCCCTCCTGGCCTCGGTCCTGCAGCTGGGCCTCCTGCAGGGGCTTTACCTGGCTCCACAGGACCCCAAGAACCAACGGGGTGCCAGTTGCTGCAAGCAGATAAATGCTAATTATAGGATTATACAATTATCTGTTGACTTAAATCCTGCAGATAAACACAACCTGGGATGCAGTGAGGAGAGCTGGCAGGCTCTGGTGGAGGCAGAGGGAGGGAGAGGTGGCACGCCCTCCAGGGCCCTTCCTCCCCTGGGCCTCCCTTGAGGGCCTGACTTCGGGGTCTAGTTCTGCCCCAGATGCTACTGAGGCACAGAGCTCCTAGCATGTGTTCCAGGGAGGTGGCCACTGGGAGACCACACTGGACAAAGGAAGTGGGAGGCAGGAAGATTTTTAACTCAGAGCATAATTTGGCTCTTGAGATAAATGAACATATACTAACCCCTGCCATGTAGCAGGCAAATACATGAGCTCTCTAACAAAGAGTCCTTCAAGGACCCTAAAGCCAAGGTATTAGGATTATTGTCTTGAGTTGAACTGGAGCTCTGGGATACCAGGCCCAAAAGGTACCTGAACTGACCCTTTTACAAAACTAAACCCTAACTCTAGCTTCCCCAGAATTCAGGAACACCAACCCCTTGTCCCCAAGGACATTTTGCCCATGGTGGGGGCCCACCTCTGCCAAGATTGGTTATCATCTCCTGCGTTCCAGATGTGCCTGTCCCCAAGGAAAGTTGTCCTGGGACCCCATGAGGGAAGCCAGAGTCACTGGGAGACCCCACTATACCTCTCCCCACTCAGGACTCGAGGAAGGCTGGGCTGCCACACTGTCCTCTCCCTGCTGACCACCAAGGGGCTGAGCCCTGGGTAGCAAGCTTTAGACTATACCATGCAGGGCTCCCCACCCACAGGCCCCAGATGACATCAGCAAAGGAAAGGAATCCACTGGTCACCAGGCAGGAGGCAGGAAGCAAGAGGCAGGGCCCAGAGCCCAAGGCCAGGGACACTCAGAGGGGCTGGGCCACACCAGCCATGACAGCCACAACCCAGGGAGCCATGGAAAGCAGGCAGACGAATGGCCTCACCCAACACCTTCTTTAGAGGAGGCATGTGGGCCGCTTGGGCCCAGGCACACCTTGCCTGGGAAGAGAAACCATGGCCATGATGTCCTGGACAAGCTCCAAGACTCACCCCAGTGACTCCAGGCCCTGGGAGGAAGGAGGAGAGAGTCAACTGGCCAACTGGCCTCATCTGTGAAGCCGAACAAGACTTCAGCCCCGAGTCTCCCTCAGGGCCACAGCTGCAGAAGAGTCTCAGGGCCACTGGAGAGAGGCCGGGTAGAGAGGCTGGTCAGAGAGGGAGGCAGGGGGAGTCTGCTGTCCATGTGGCTCTTGGGCCCATACTATGTCCTAACTTCTGTGCTACCATGGCCTTATTTGTTAGGGGGACAGTTAGGAGGTTCCCAGCTTAGCACTTGGAATTCCCAAACTGCCGGCCTAGGGGTGGGGGTAAGCCAGGCCCCTAGGAAAAGCCCATCTTTGACAGAAGGAGCTCAGGACAGGAGCCTGCAGGGAATCGGTGAGAAGGCCCTGTACCCACAGGCTCAGTCAATGCTCTCTGCACCTCTCCACCGACAAAGGGGCAGCCTTGTTGGGACTGTCTGGCCGGTGGCCTTCCGCCGTCAGGAGGCACAGCTCATCTGGATTAGCCTGGACCGGCAGGCAGCCCCTCCCCTGGCACCAGAGACAGAATAGAACCAGTGTTCACTGAGCGTGGGCACATGATGGGCTGTGCCCTCAACAGGGAGCCTTCCCACCAGCTAATACTTATCAGCCCCCATGCTGGCTGGGAGCCAGGAGCAGCCAAAAGAGACATCATTGTCCCAAAATGAGGACCTGATATCCTTGGGGACAAATTGGACAAACAGGGAGTGGCCTGAGCTGGAGGGTTTCTGCTCTGAGCTCTGGCTCTTCAGAGATGCCCCCTCTTATAAGCCAATCCAGCAGCCCTGGGGACCTCAGGGCCTAGAGGGTGAGGATGAAGCGCTCCCTCCGTGCCGGGTGCTAGATAAGCATGTGCACACTTGACCCCTCAGAGACCCTCTAAAGAAAGTGTTATGACTGGTGTCCCATGGACAGATGGGGCACTGAGGGCCACACAGCCAGCAGAGGCAGAACCTACACGGCCCTTCCCTGCACTTCTCCTGCTGCAGCCGGCCTCGGCCACTTCAGGTGGGGTCTTCTCTGTCCCCTTGCTTTCCCAGTGGGCTTTGAGGGAGCCACCTTTCTAAGCAGGAACCAGGGAAGTGAATCGGGAGGCTGGTGCCAGTGGCTCTGCTGTGCCCCAGCTGCACAATCGCAGCTGAAGGAAGCAGCTTAGTGGGCACCTGCCTGGGAGCCCAGGGCCGGCAGGCCTTGGAGGCTGCACCCCTGCCCCTGGTCTGTTTATTCTTGCTCTTGTGTCCGGCCTGAGGGACCAAGGCCCAGGTGCAGCAGGTACCCCGGGTGCTCTGCACTGCGTGGTGCCATCCTGCCTTCCCTGGACCAGCAGCACATCACACCATCCTGACGAGCCCCAGCACTCAGGAGAAGCCAGCAACACAGCTATGGAGCTGAGGCAAGAGGCCACTGGCAGCTGTCATTCCACTGTACCTCCATGATGCTTCCACCCGGGCACCAAACCTGCTCCCACCACTATGCCGTGAACACTGCAGCACCCAAGTCTTGAACTGCCTACCCAGACAAACATCCAGACTGTTTGATCTGGCCCCACCCATGTCTCCAGCCTCATCTCACACCTCTTGGCCCCCTCTTCAGCTTGGGCCAGTCTTTTCTCAGTTATCCCACCACATCATAATCCCTCTCACCACAGCCCCTTTGCACATGCAAGTCCCTCTGGTCAAAATTTTCCCCTTTGTGCACATTCCTATTTATCTGTTCTTTACCCCTTGTTTGAGCTCAAGCACATCTCTGAAGGAGCCCTCCTTGACCTTCAGGACCAGCCCATGTTCCCCCTTACTCTCCTGGCACTATGCAATTTTCACAGCCCTCATTAGCTTCAAATTCCTGTTGGTTTCAATTCACTAATGCCTCATCTCCTGGAGTCAGAATGTAGGAAATGGAGGGAGGACAGGATCTTTTCTGTTCACTGTAGCTTCCCAGCTCCTAGCATGGTCCCCAGCATGTTGTGGGTACTGTATAAGTATTATTGTCTCTTGTGTCCTGCCCCGTCATCATGAGGATCAATACAGCAGACAGCCACGGACTTCACAAAACAGGAACACCCTGGAGGTGAGCTACAGCTCTGACCATATAAATATGTACAGATATATTAACATGGGAGTCAAGCCATGGGCACCTGAGAGATGAGTGACCAGGGCCCACCCAGGCTATGTAAGCTCTCAGCTTTCCAGGATCAGTCCAGAAAGACTTCCTGAAAGAAAAGCCCCTGGCTTCCTTGACGATGTCGTCAGTGGTACAATCAAGAGTTCAGGGAGTAGAGGATGAAGCTCCTGGGAGTCACAGGGCCCTTCCTGCCCCGTCAGGTGCACTGGGCCATCTGAGCAGCCGCTGCCCTGCAGCTCCTGGCTGTAGTCCCACATACCTGCTCATCCACCTTATGGGCAATGAGAGTGGCTCCTTCCTCCAGCTCTGCCACGCTGATGGGCCGGACCCTGAGTGCCACCTGGGAGAGAAGACAAGACCCCCAGGGTGAGAAGGAGAGGGCCAAGCCAAGCCATAGAGAGAGGATGAGAGCACTTTAGAATTTGTCCTGCAAGCAGAATCATGGCTTCTCCAGTGACCAGCTACCCAAGGCTCCTTTGTTCTAAGAAAAACTCGGTGAGTCAAGGTCACTGCCTAGGTCAGAGGGCAACAGGTCCACAGCATGTCAGGCTGTGTGTGAGTCTACCAGTCTCTCCAGGAGCCTGTGCCTCAAGGACAACCCCAGGGGAGAGAACTGTCTGCTCAGGCTGCATCAGCCACATGCCCAAATTAAACATCCATAGCTCCCTTGGGCCTGAACTTGGAGCCCTGGGCACTGGAGCAGCTGTGTGTCTGTGAATGATGCACTACACCTGCAGGTGCAGGCACAGTGGGCTGTGGGATGGAGCCTGGCAGTCGGGATGCAGGCAGGATCTTCCCTTATCACCCTAGCCACCTGTGACCACATTCCTGCTCCAGAAGAATGTCACTGAGGAATGAGTCTCCCCAAAGAACTCAGTGGGGAAGAGGGGAGGGCTTCTTCTGCTGATAAAAGGGACACACCTGCTGGCTGTGTGGGTGAAACTAAGGGCCCTCACTTCACTTTCAGAGGCTCCTGTCCTGCCCTTCAGATCATCTTTATCAGCCTCCTGGCTGAACTCCACTGGGGGAAGGGAGGGCCCTGTCCTGGTAGAGAGGCTGTTCCAGAGCCTGTGGTTTCCTGGGGTTGGGGCCCAGGCTGCCCTTTGCAGGAGCAAGGGCACCCTACAGAGGGTGCAGGGGTGGTAACGTTATCCTCCAGGCACAGCACCACACCTGTTGGTGTTGAAGGCCCATTCCTGGGTCTCAGAAGGTAGTGGCTGGAAAGGGGTCTGGGAGAGAAAGATCCCTCTCTAAGACTGGTGGGGGCCTTGGGGCCACTGAGTCCCCTCTTCCTCTTTCCATGTCGGGATTGCTGGTAACCAAGAATATTTACCTTCAGTGCCTGCATGTCCCCACCCTCAATCCTACTTCCTCATGTGGCCCAAACCCCTGTGCTGGTCACTTCCAGAACTTCTCCCAGGTATTCAGAGTCCTGACTTGGACAGTGTCTCTGTTGCAGTCCATGGGCCAGCTAGTACCCAGCCCGTGTGTCTCTCCTGCCACGGAGGGGCAGAGTGGGGTCTTGTCTTCCGATTGTGGTCCTCAGCTATCTTTACTCCAACCCCCTGCTGAGGGACCCCCACTTTACTTGTAAGGACAGAAGGTCCAAATAGTTCTGGACTGAAGCGCACTCTTGCCCCTGAGGCTACCCTGGTTTTGGGAGTGGCAATCCTTGGGGGGATTTGGTTGAAGCTGGGCTAACTTTCCAGCCTCAGATGGCTGGCCACGATACCTTGTGGACACCTGTTCTCTGGGACTTAGGCGAAACTGCTCTGGACAGTCCCAGGTCCTGTCCCTTGGGTGTCCTCTTGGTGGACACTGCCTATAGGGCTCAGACTGAGGTGGTCTGATTCCAAGGTCGTGGAAGGGGGCCAGGAGGGGCTTGAAGAGTCTCACCATGAGTTGCTGGTCCTTGGAGTCCCCGCTGTCCTTCATGCTTGCGGCGGGTGGGGGGGCTCAGGCCGCGACACCGGGCATGGCCGAGCCGCACCCCCACCACCGTCTGTCGGGTGGCTCCCCGCAGCCGCTGCTGCCTGACAACCCGAAACCAACAACGCGCGGGCGGCCAAGCACTGACCGGGAGGCGGGGCCTGGAGGGCGGGGCCGGCGTCGCCCCGCCCCTGCGCCCGCCCTCCCGCGCTGCCGCGAGCGTGGCCGCCTGCGCCCGGAGCTTGCCTCGCTGCCCTCCTTGCGAGTGTCCGCCTGGCGTCCCTGCGGCCCTCCGCGCCTCGGTGCGTCCGCCCAGCGCCGCGGCGTCGGTTTGGTAGCTCTCGGTGCCTGCCCGCGCCCCCGGCTCGAGGCCGGGCCAGTCCCACTGCGCTCTGGTGCTTGCGCGCCAAGCGCGCGCCGCCTGCCCTGCAGCTACGGTCATCTGCTGCCTGCCTGCCTGCCTGTCGCCCGTCGGCGTCTCCAGGCCGGCGGCGGCTGCGAGCAGGTGCCTGCACCCACTGTCCAGTGGCAGAGGGGAGTGGGAGGGTGGGTAGAGAGTTATTCCGAGTGGTGCTGCGGAGCGCCCGGACGAGCTGGCCCGTGTTCCAGAAGGCCCACCTCAGTTACCACTTAGCAAACAAGGCCCAGTGTATAAACCTAGAATGTAGGTCAAGAAGATACCCGCCTTCTTTTTAAATCATGTTAATTGTACTCATCTGGCTCCCTGCCTGCTGGACGAGTCACCATACAGCGCAAGGAAGTCGCTGTCGAACGCCGCTGTCTCCATTCTTGGTGACCATAACCACAAATACACAGGGTGCGCAGTGGAAAGATTCCAGGCCTCAGGAGGCCCCGGTAAAACAGGACTCTAGTGTCAGCTCTGCCTCCGAGTTGCTCAGCCACCTGGAGCAGGTTTTCCTGTCCCCTCGGGTCCTCCGTTTCCTGGATGACCTGGCAACTCTCCCTAATGCTGAGGGCCCATCTTTTGTGTCATCTGTTCCCCACTGAAGCTGAGCCCTGGACTCCTGCAAAGACCTGGAGAGGAAGCCACAGTGGGGTTCACCTCTCATGGAAGGAGCTGGGAAAGGTAGCGCTTTTGTCCCCTGGGGCTGTCTCAGAGGCCTTGGCCGGATGCCAGCCTGGGCCCTGGGACTGTCTTCCTGGGCTTCCCCAAGGAGCTTGTGTTCAGGATCATTATTAATAAACAGTGGCAGGAAGCAGCCGGCAGCCTTGGTTTTGACAAATGTAATAAATGGAGTAAAGACTGGAGGACACCAGACCTTTCTGCAGGGGTCCCGGGTTTGTGCTGTTCTCTGGCCCAGGCTGCTGCTGGTTTGCAATAGAGCTTGCTGCTGCATGAGAATCAGCACATACTTGAAGATGTGTCATGCTTGCCTTTTAAACCCCTGAATTAACTGTACTTGAATCATCCAAAGAGGCCCCTGGTCAATGGATTATAGTTGTCTTTCTTTTTCTCCTCTATTCCTCCAAATGCATAAATTCCATCCAGGAGAACCCATAATGATTGATGGGTAAAAATACAGCCTCAGCAACTTAGGCCCTAAGCAATTTAGCGAGATCCTGTCTCAAAATAAAAAAAAAACATAAAAGGGCTAGGGGTGTAGCTCAGCTGTAAAGCACCCTTGGGATCAATCCCCAGTACCAAAAAAAGAAAAAGACAGAAAAACAACAACAACAAAAAAAAAATACAAAGGCTGGGGATGTAGCTCAGTGGTAAAGTGGCCCTGGGGTTAAAAGAAGAGAAGCTTCTCAGCAAGAGGTTCCAGCCCATCTTCTGTGAAGTCTCATTAGCATCCTCTCCATTCTCAAACATTTTCCTCCACTCGACTTTTGTGTTTTTGTCAATGAAACCACTATCCCCTTATACCCACATCTTTTAGAACTATGAATATTAACTCATGTTAATTGTACACGTCAAGGAGTTTTCTGACATTCCCATACATGCATCTTTCCTGCGTAGTGGTTTCTACCCTCCCTGCTCTCTCTGGTCCTCCCCTTTCTCCCCCTCCCCAGGCCCCTTCTCTAATCCCTTAGTCCCCTTTCTACCTTCAGGTCGTCTTTTTTATTTTAGTTTCCACAGGAGAGAAAATGTGATGCTTGTCTTTTTGTGGTTGGCTTATCTCAACACGACGGCCTCCCGACCAGCCATCGTTTTTTACTTCCTCTTTCTCCTCATCCTCTACACTGGGGGCCTGCAGATGCGACCTCTTTCTTGGACTGCTTCTCCTCTTCCTCCATCCTCAGGCCCCAGTTTGCCTTTTCTCACCCGTGCCCCCCTGTGGGAGGCTCTGCCTGCCTGATCCCTTCCCTGCTTCCCAAAGGAAGCTATAACACAGAGGTAGAGGTGGACTCTGCATTTACCGGGCCTCCTTTTCAGCCTCCTTCAGCCTCACCTCACCCTGTTCTTCTCTGTGAATTTAGGGTCCCATTCGTCCTGCCTGCCTGCTGGTTTCCAGACATCGCTAGTGCTGGGTCCCACTTTTGGACCTTTGCTCATGCCCACCTTCGGCTGGTATACCCTTTCCAACTTATTTCTGTCCGATTCCTCTTCCTCCCCATTTTCAGTCCCTCCTGCATCCATAAAAGTTACTTGTGCCCTCACAGAGCCGTCAAGGAAGCTCTGCACCCTCACTGATCTCGAAGGGAGACGCTGTCCTCGCCTCACTTGAAATTCCCATGGCTCCCCACGGCCTTCCCCATGGAGTCAGCCCCCCCACCCCTGCTATGGCCGCTCATCCCCTCCGCTCGCCCCTGCTCTGGCCAGGCTCAAGTGTGCACAGCACTGATAAGCAGGCCTCTTCCTCATCGTTGGGGGTTGTTCCTACTTCTCTGCCTGGGGGTCCTTTTGCTACTTATTTGTCTGGCTCCTTCCTTAAGTCTCACCTTCCATGTGTCTCCCTTTTTTTCTGTGGAGAGCTTCCTCCCCTGTCCCATGCATTCTGATAGAGCTCATCCCAGCATCCTGCCCGACCCCAGCCATGGCAGAAGGCCTGCAACCCAGTGATTTGTTCCAGAGGGTGGCATGTGACCCAGACTGGGCCAATCAGGAACTTGCCCTGAGATTTTGTCACACTAAGAGGGAGGAGCTCTCTTCCACCTCTGATATTACTGTCTGAGGTGATTGAAGCCTGGAGAAGCCTATAGTCATTGCCTAATCCTTCCCCATGCAATGGATTCACTGTGTCAGGAGAATAGGGGGCCAAGACAAAGGAAGAAGCTGTGCAGAGAGAGAGATGGAATGAAATTAGGTGAGTTGCTGGATCAAGCTACACCTGAAGCCAGAGACTCAGTTTTCCAAGTCTCTTGAGCCAATAAATGTTCTTTGTTGATTTTAGTTTGTGTAAGTTTCTGAAATATTTAACCAAAAGAGTCCCACAGATACAGGGGCCAGCCTGAGTCCCATAGGATTAGGCCTTTTCCTCTGGGCTTCCTTCTAACAGTACTCACCACTGAAGATTAGAATCAGCTGTCCAGGTGTGTCAGTTGAGGAGCTGTGTCTTTCCATGTGTTTCTAATAGAGTGAGAGTTTAGTCAGCAAATGGGTGAGGAATCAATGGGGGCAAAGCCAATCATACTGACGTGCAGATATTTAAGACCCCCGCCAGCAGCCAGCTCCTCACCGTGGGGGGATTTGTAGGCTACTATTTCCCGCACACCATTTCTCTTTTGCCCTGGAGACTAAGGTTTAATGAGCACCTGCATCTGCCGGAGGCTATGCTGCATGCTCAGCCTGTGATATCACCTTTGTTTTTCAGGAGGAACCCTCCCCCTACCCCCTTTTAACAACCAGGGTCCTCAGACTTGGGGAAGTGAGGGATAAAAACCCACCTGGGCTCTGCTTTCTGCACTCACTGAAATCTTTATCATTTACCTGCAAAACCTCCATTACCTACTGAAAAAGCCACTACCCCACACCTCGTGTTGATGACGTTAGCTACTCTCATCCAGAGGTCCCTGCGGTCTCCCCAGCCCACTTGCTATTGGAAACCACTGGCTTCAAGGAGCCCTGAACACATTCTAAAGCCCTGGGACCCTCTAGATCTCAGAGACCAAAGTCCCACTTGCTCGAGTGTCGGGCCTAGACACCCATGGGCCCCGGTGCCCCACGCCAGAGCCTGGCAGGGGAGATGGCAGAGGGCTATTGAGAAAGCAAAGCCTTTACGAAGGATTTTTTTCTTAAGAACCCCCGATTCCTCTTCCAGGTTTGGGTTCGATGCTTCTGGAACATTGACTTCAAACCCAGTGATTTCATTTACTGTCCCTAAGATTCCCAAAGGTGGGCAACAGAGACGGAGAAGTGAGCGGTTCTGTAGCCATCGCCCCACTCCACGCTGCCACGTCTGTTCCCTGACACCACACTGTCCTCCTGCCTGGCCCCGGTGGCCTCCCTCTGGGCCATGCTCCATGGGCACAGTGCCCTGCTTCTCCTCCGTGATCTCAGGAGGAAGGCCAGTCCCTAAGGTGGAGGCCCTGACCTGCTGACACCCGTGTGTAGTTCACGCTCTTGCCACACTTTAGCACCTGGTCAAGGGGTGCCACTCTTTCTCTCCTGGGGACATTGTGTGTGCTGCTTCTGCTGCCTGGAGTGGCCTCTCCGTACAGAGGTGCACGTCATCACGAGCACACAGGTGTCCACGCACGTTCCGCTTCCTGCGCATTCTCAGGATCTCAGCTTCATGGTCACTTTCTCACAGAGTCCTCCTGACAGCTCCTTCCCCTCTAGGGTCTAGGTTAGTTCTTCTTCTTATCCCTCTTATAGAGCCTATTCTGTTCCTGGAAATGTCATTTGCACGACTGTCGTTCTGTAGGTGTGTGGGTATGTGTTGGCCTTCTGTTTATCCCACCAGCATGAAAGCTCAGGAAGGACAGGCTTGCGTCTGGTTTCTTTGCTGCTCTGTGGCCAGTACCTGCTGTGAGCTCTGCAAGACACTGCTGCTCTCTGTAGGTCCCATGACAGCCCCACAGGCTGGTCCTCTGACCCCAGCACCCGGGGTGCTTGCTCTTGGGGCTCAGGATCTCTCTCTGCCCCTGAGAGGTCACTCGCCATCACCTTACTTCTTGTTTGGGCATCAGGGCCATCCTGGGGTTCTGGATCCTGGAGCGCACCGTGTGGCCACACTGAAGGTCATGGTGGGCAGCGATTCTCCAGCTGCCAGGCTTGCAGCCAAAGCACCCTCGGTTAAGTGGTTTGGTTTTTAACCAAGTCAGCTGAGTAGAAACGGTCCCAGAAAGGGCCCGCCGTCCCCTAGATGCACACAGACGAGGGACACACAACTTTGCAAGAGTGTGGCTGCTGCTTCTGCCTCTCTGCAGCCCTGCCTGGTGCATACCCCCCATGTCGTTCCTCCCAGTGCATGTCCCATGCTCATGGCTCTGGGGGCTTTGTTTTGCTCCCTTTTGCACAGAATAAAGCACAGGTCCCCGGGGGCTGATGCAGGTCATCACCGTGAGTCTGGCAGTGACGGGCATCACGTGCGTCTCACTGAGTGCTTGCCTTTTGCTTCTGTGTCTGCCAGCTCTCCTTTCCCAGCCCCTTCTCTGGATGGGTCCCTCCCGGCACGGTGGTGCCCTCTGTGTAACAGATTTGCAGGCCTTGGGAGGTGGCCCCTTCTCGGTGAGCACAAGGCAAGGGCCAACACTTGAGACTAAGACGGAATGCCAGTCCCTGCCAGGGGGGCATCAGTGTGCCCAGGTCAACCCGGGGCTTGATGGTTTCTTGAGTGCTTTGTTTGGATCGATTTTTCTCTCCAAGTTGGGGTGTCTGTGTGGTGACCCCATGGACATTTTGGACAGGAGAAGCCTTTGTGGGGGAGCACGGTAGGATGTTGAGCAGCAGCCTTGGTCTCTGTGCACTGGGCAGCGGGAGATTCCCCTTATCCGCTGTGTCTGTCCAAAACTTCCCCAGACGCTGCCCATGTCCCATTGGGGGCAAAATCACACCCAGTAGAGAACCTCTGCTAAAAGAGAATCCCTTAGAGCAGCATGGGGCTCCCGGTGTCTGTCACAGCCCGGACCCCTCTGCCTGCCACCAGATGGCGGCCCCAGGCCGGGAGTGGAGACCTTGCTTCCCTCCTGGTCCTGGGGGGCCAGAAGCACAGTGTGTGTGGTGTGAGCTCTGGGACCTGGCCCCTGGGCTGAATGCTTGGCTCTGTCACTGCTCTCATTAGACTCAGCAAGTCCCTCCTTCTCTCTGTCACCGTCACATCTGTGACATGCAGATTGAAGGTGGTGAGCTCATTCCTCGACTCGGGGAAGATCAAGTGCTCAATAAACGGGAACCGTGATTACTGTTTTTGTCAAAGTCTAGCCCAAGTCAACGCCTGTCCCCCATCTTTGAACACAAAGGACGGATGGCCCTGGTCTTGCCTCAGGAAAATGCCTGACTCGGGCATTTTCAAAAGGCACCTTAGATTCTTTGCCAAGATCAGCGGACAGCCAGCACTTCTTTGGGTGCAAAGTTGGTTCTGGGGTACCCTCTCTCCTACCAGTTACTGTTGAGCTGGCTTCCGGGCACCCCTGCAGCAGCCCAGCTCGCTGCCCACCCCGGAGCCCCTGTGGACCCCACGCAGCAGCCGCCCACAGTTGCCTGACGCCCAGGCTGGGGAGTGCCGCCCGGGTTCCCATTCCTGCTGTGCCCCCACCAGCTCTGCACCTCTCCGGAGACCTGTGTCCTCCTCTGTGGAATGAGGGTAGTCAGGGCACAGACCCACCAGGGCTTTTGTGAAAAGCTCGCAGTGTGTGCAGGATGCATCCAAGCGCGAGCCATTGACCCTGTTATTACTCATTTAATTTTACAAGAATTCAGAAAACAGAAAGCATGCGACTATAGGAGCAGAATGAAGTCCCCTTCATCCCTCCTCTGGGGGCCCTGGGGTGGCTGGCTGTGTGTACCCATGCCTGGCGAGCTGCTGAGAAAGACAGATGTTGTTCCCAATTTGCAGGAGAGTGGGAAGGGAGGAGGAGTAGGCCCAGGGCTGCCGTGGATGGGGTTTGCAGCTGTCCAAGGAAGGCGATTGGGGGCGACCCGAGAGGAGCAGAACCAGAGGAAGCAGCTAGGCCTTGGCCCGAAGGTGGGGGGGTCCCGGGGTGTGCTCAGGGTGGCCAGGTGTGGGGTGCCAGTGCAGGGGGGAGCCTGGTCCTGTCCTCCCTACCAGGCGTTGCTCAGAGCTCAGCTCCAATGTGGGCCAGTCGTTTGCAGGGTGGGGGTGGGGGTCCCAATGCGCCCCTGCCAATGATGCTTTCAGGAAGCTCAGCTCCCCACTTGAAAGACCGGGGCAATGCCAGAAGGAGGGCAAGGAAGGGGTGTGGGGGGACAGCACTCTAGGCAAGGGCCGACCTAGGTTGGCATTTCCTCTTCAACCATTTCTTCCTCCAAGCCATCCTCTCCCTCCTCTCCCTCCTCTCCCTCCTCCTCCGCATCCTCCAGGTCTGAACTTCTTCTCCTTTGCTGAAGAAGAAAACAGAAACATGAGTGAGGGGCAGGCCTCCCCCCTTGCTCAGACATTAGCCCCATGAGGCCGGAGGCAGCCGGTGGCCTGGCTAGCCTTGGAGCCTCTGCTGCCAGCTGTCCTGGCGAAGGCCCGGCACGTGCTCAGGGCTGGCAAGGGAGGCAGGGAGGCAGGGAGGCAGGGAGGCAGGGCCTAGTGAACCTGACAGTCCTGTGTCTGTCTGCAGGCTGGGGACCTGGGGCTGGCTCCTCCTGGGGTTTCACCTGCGGTGTGGACATAATACCTGGCAGGGCTGACCTAGGGTTGGAAATAACGGGTGCAGGGCGCTGTCCTGGACAGGACAGCCTCAGGCCCGGGAGTGCTTTCTGTCCACTGGAAATTTGAGACAACTGCAGAGACTAGGAGAGAGAAGGAGGACGGGCATGGCAGGCAGAGCGGGGGCCACGTTCATGAACCTCAAGCCTGCTGAGCCTGAGCTTCACCCAGAATGTTCAAGCTGTTATAAGGAGTGCGTTTTGGGTATGAGAGCACCAAGGCCAGGGCCTGTTGGCCACATGGCACTGCAAAAGGTAGCCAAGGTCACTCTGGCCTTCTGAAGGGCTGGACAGGCCAGGGGTGGTGGGTGGGAGGAGCTGCAGGCCAGAGAGCCAGGACCCCTTTGCCTCTCCTGCTTCACCCAGTGAGAACAAAGTGGCCCCATCCAAGTACATCCAAATGCCAAACGCCCCCCACAAGCACAGGCTCCTTAGGATCAGTGGGACGGGGGCCAGGAGGGATATCCTCCTCGCCCTCCTCCACCCCACCAGCCACCAGGAACTGTCTGTGCTGACCATCCAGCTTCACAGGGGGTGGGGTGGGGGGCAGTCCGAGGGGCCTGCAGTCACACAGGGCCTGAATCTGGAAGGGCCTCACTTGAATGAATGCCCTGAGTGCTTTCTAAACAAGGCCCCCGTATTCTGACTGTGGGTGTGTGCAGCCAGTCTGGATCCTGGCAACCCTGACTTGGCCTTTTCCCTGCCATGATGAGCTTTGATTTTTTTCCATCTTGACATCTTATCTGTGGGCCTCTAAGGACAATGACAGGCAGACAAGGTCTGTTTCTTGCTCTGTCCCCTGAAGAGCGGCTGGAAGGTGACTAAACTCTCTCACACATGTTAGGCAAGTGCTCTGCCTTGGAGCCAGATCCCCAGCCCACTTTCTCTTTTTTTGTCTCTTTTTTTGAGACAGGGTCTTGCTAAGTTGCCAAGGCTGGCCTTGAACTTGAGATTCTCCTGTCTCGGCTTCTCGAGTTGTTGGGGTCCCAGGCATGCACCACTGCACCCAGCGCACTAGACACTGTGTGTACAGCTCATGCTCCTCATTCTCGAGATGGAAGTTGAGGAGCCAAGACATGCAGTGTCCAGCCCACGAGAGACAGCCAGAAGCGCGTCAGAGGCAGCGCCATGGCAGAGGAGTGATCACACAATCACACACCTGACACCTGGCTGGGCTGACCCAGAATGGGACACGTGGCCAATGCCATAGCCCTTCCCTCCCTGGCCTCCGGGCACTCGCCCCTCTGATGGCTGGCTGTGCCCAGGGCCCTCATTCACTGGGTCACCATGCATGGTCAGATGTGCCTGTCATGACGAGGGTGCCCATGGGAGGCTGGGACACACCCCTGTCCTCAGGACCCTGAAGTCCGTCAGGCAGCAGAATCCCCAAGAGGGAGCCCCAATTCCTCCCAGTTGCCAGATGGACAAATGAAGGTCCAGCCT
This sequence comes from Geosciurus inauris, assembly GCA_004024805.1. Classification (NCBI taxonomy): domain Eukaryota; kingdom Metazoa; phylum Chordata; class Mammalia; order Rodentia; family Sciuridae; genus Geosciurus; species Geosciurus inauris. The sequence continues at coordinate 21,404 of PVHX01005389.1, read as the reverse complement.
GGAGGCCACTGGCCTGAGGTCCCCCGGGGAGCCCGCAGGGAGGCAGAACAGGCCCCCGGCCCCCTCCCAGCCGCCCACCCGGCCCCTGCTGAGGCCCCTACAAGCTTGGACTTCTGCACGGCCTCTGCTTCCTTCTTCTTCAGCTCTTGGAAGATGACGCTGAAGAACTCCTCCTCGGCCTTGGCGACCAGGTCCTCCAGGTCCATGACCAGCTCCTCATCCCTCTGGTCGTCGTCCTTGCCCTCGGCCTTGCCCTTCTCCTTCAGTCGCATCTCCCGGTGCCTGGCCTCCAGGATCTTCTCCCGCCGGGTCTCCCGCTCAAACATCTGAGGCACATGGGGACAGAGGCCAGTGGGAAGGGGGGGGGCAGCTAGCGACTATCCAGCTGCGCTCACTCTACTCGAAGCTGGCCACAGAGATCTGCACACAGGGCCAGTGTCAAAGGAGAGCTGACACAGGGACGCCAAGGTGTTCAATCCCCAGGAGACCAAGCACACAGACCACAGGGTGAAGGAGCCTTTGGGATTATGCAACATGGCGGCCCTGAGTCCATGTGGAGCTGGAGGACCAGCTCAGTGGTGACACTCCAGTCTCAGGCAGAGCCAGGAGGCTCTCCCAGGCCTTGCACTGGGGCTTCCAACCCCACAGTGTGCCCAGGGCTGCCCAGGGAGGGGTGCCCCAGTGCTCTCTGCCCCTCTCCGAAGAGGGTCCCTTCCATCTGCCGTCTCTATTGACATCAGCTAAGACTTCATTAGAACTGATCTACTGCCACAAAATAATTTTTAAAAAATATTGTTTGAAACTTGACAAATGGACATAGTCAAATCACTTTGGTTTACGGCTAAAAAAAACGGAAGCCTGGGAGTCAAGAGACTTTCCCGCATGGTGAGCTGCATGGTGGTCGAGCACAGGCAGGTGGACACGATCAACACCACTCACAGAACTCACTTCAGGACATCACACTGACACCTTCGATATGTCACCATGTCCCAAGGGGCCGGAGGGAGGGGACATATATTGCCCAGGTGCCCGGCACTTACGGAAGAAGCTATGTTCCTCTCGTTCCTCTGGAGGGTGGAGAGCCCACTGGAGACTTCTAGCAGGGTGGTGGTCCCCAGCTGGGAGCCACAGGCAATGAGACAGCCACTGTCCTGCACCCGGAGGCAGAAGAGGGCCTCATCACATACCTGTTGGAGAGCCGGTGGGGAAAGAGGAGGAGCAAAGTCACATTCATGGGATCAACTGACCCCTGGGGAGACCTAGCCCCTCAGCCTTGTTCAAACACCCTCGGTGACACCCCCATTCCACAGTGTGAAGTTCAAACTCAGAGACGCGCCGTCAAGACCCTCAGCCTAACTGGGCACTGTGGCGTGTGCCTGTAACTCCAGCAACTCGGGAGGCTGAGGCAGGAGGATGGCAAACTCAAGGCCAGCCTCAGAACTTAGCCAGTCCCCATCTCAAAATAGAAACCAAAAAGGGCTGGGAGGTGGCTCAGTGGCAAAGCACTCCTGGGTTCAATCTCCAGTACCAAAAAAAGACCCTTGGCCTCTCTCCTCTTCACCCCCGTCTGGCCGTCCAGCCCAGGCAGCAGGTCTCAGCTTTGGCTTTGCTAACATGAGCTCAGGCCTGAAGCGGCCACTGCCAGGAGCCCACGTCCAGGGTCTGAAGGGGTTCACCTGGGGAAGGAGAGGCCAGGCGTCCACTTTGTTTTCTGTTTAATTCCCCCCTGGGTGACTCTGCCATGCCACCAGGTTTAATGTCCTCCAGGCCCTTAACTGGGTAGGAGCACATGTTCCCAAGGTGAAAGTCGTGGTCAGCCAGTGTGTGACTCCCCTGAGAGGCCCCACCCAGACACCCCTACCACACTCGGCTCGCCACTCACATCATACCGACTCCCACCCAGAAGGCCCTGGCTCATGGGGGCCTGGATGTACAGGCTAGGGGCTGCCCCTGACCTTCAGGCTGAGGGCAGGGTCACACTGCTTGAACACAAAGTCCCAGATGTCCAGGGTTCCATCCATCTTTGTGGTGAAGAACACTGCCGGCCTAACGGGGCTCCAGGCGCCATCGGTGAGGTAAGCCATGTGGTACCTGGGGAGCCAGCACCAAGTGTCAGGGACTGTGATAGGGAGGGACACAGCGCCCACTGTGTCCCTGCTCTGCCCTCCCGGATGCTCCAGAGTCTTGCTGGGCAGGAAGTTCTTCCTTGTGTCTGACTTCTAGCCATACCAGTCCCACCCATAGAGACACAGTGCCCGGCACAAGACAGCTCTTTACAGGGCCCTAGGCATAGTCCTTCCCATAGGCTGGGCACTGGCATCTCTCCAAACCAGACACCAGGCACATGCTCCTGGACTGAGGCCCAGGCCAGGGCACATAGAGGCAGCAGGAGGAAGGGCATATTCGGGAAATTTCCTAACTCTGATGTCAGCAGTTATACTTCCTACTTGGTTTAATCTGGATTTTCTACAATTTGTTCAGTGAACATGGGACTTTTTTTAAAAAAGAAACACACACACACTCATGGTGGAGACTTGGAATTTTCCATCAAACTCATTCTCCCTCCCTGGTGGTACAGTTGCCGCTGGGCCCACTGTGGCCACACCAAGGACTACATTTCCCAGCCTCCTTTGCAACCAAGTTTGTGGCGAGTGAGGCCACAATGGGGTCTCACTGATCAAGACAAAAGAACTTCCGAAGATGTCTGACAAATACATAGTTTTTAGTATAAGCACATCCCAAATATTAGTATCAAAAATATTAATCATTGCTTTTTCTTTTTTTTTTCCTGAAATTCAAATTTAACTGGGAATCGTACTTTGTATGTGCGATACTAGGGACTGAACCCACGGGCGCTCTGCTGTTGAGCTACATCCCCCAGCCTTTTAATCTTTTTATTTTGAGACAGGATCTTGCTAAGTTGCTGAGTCTAGCCTTGAACATGTGACCCTCCTGCCTCAGCCTCCTAGGAATCCTTGACTTTTATTTGCTGAATTTCACCGATGGTCACAGAGGCTCTGAGCTGGGCTTCCTCTGTCTGTCCCCTTCCCTTCTCTGCATTCCCTCCTGCCCCAGCCTCCTGGGGGCTTACTTGGTCCACATGATGGATGACTCCCGGCTGTCCTCAGACCAGATGCGGGCTGTCCAGTCCCCCACGGTCAGGAAGTTCTTTGGGTAGAAGGGGTTTCTCTGGAGGGCGTAGATAGGGCCATGGTGGCCTGAGAAAGTACACACGATCTTCTCGGCTGGGGTCTTGGCCTTGCGGTTGCAGGAGATGACGATACCCTGCTCCGTGCCCACCATGAATTTGGTTGGCTGTGGAGGGGGTGACAGAGGGGAAGGGGCTGAGGGACAGGGTGGCATGGCCAGCAGGCTGCCTAGGGGTTCTGCAGGTACTCGCTGGACTCTCAGGTGAAGCTCTGATCAGGCTGGGACCCACCCAGCTCTTCTGTCCCCACTCTTCCAAGTCTTGAGAACCTGCTTGAGGACCCCAGGCTTAATGAGTCCTTCCCTGACCTCCTGGTCCCTGGAGGTCACCATGAGCCCCCTTCAAGGAACATTCCTCTGTCCATTAAACACTTGCCGTGAATGTTTACAGATAACCAAGGCCCAGAGCAGGACAGGTGCCAACCCTTCCCTCGGGAGGCAGGCAGAGCCTTATCTGACAAGACAGTGACGTGAGCCCTAGCATCATCCCAGTTAGATGTCCCTAAGGACTCGGAGCAGGTGGTGCCCCTGCACTGGAAAAGCCGCCTGGCAGCTGGTGGAAGGGTTGGTCCACATTGGGGCCCTTGTTGGGAGGGATTAGAGGTGTTGTCCCATAGGCTCCGGGCCCCCGGTCGCCCTAGCACCTGGCAGTAACAGCAGCATCTGTGAACACACAGGGCCTTTGCGGGGCTGTTCCCGCGGCCTGGAGCCCTCTCGCTCCCGTCATCTGCTTGGCCAGTCCTCGCTTCCTTCAGAACTTTGCTGGGCTCTCGCCTCTGCCAGGAGGACTCGGGATGGCTGTGTTTCACCTTCTCCCTGACCCCACAGTCTAACCCACAGCCCCACACCGCCCGCTCCCTGCTGCTGCACCGGGGCCCCAAGGCCTTCCACCATGTGTATTTATTTCTTCCTTTGCTGTCTGTCCCACAACCCAAAGCCACGCTCCTTGATGGCAGAGACACTTTGGGATGGTGCCTGGCGTGAGCAGGGAATGGAAAGGCATTTGTCGGACAATTGAGAGAATAATGTGAAGGGAACGGAGCAAGAGCCCCCGCCCGCCCCCACCCCAGCAGCCCCCACGACCCCTCTGGCGAGGAACAGCAGGGCCTCCTCAACAGCAGCTCAGGAGGTGCCGCAGCCCCTCCACAAGCCCTTGCAAAACCAGTGACAAGGCCAGGCTGTGTTCCTAGCAGAATGAGCCACCCTAGCCAGGAGGTAGAAGCAACTCGAGTGTCTAGGGATGGAGGAGGGGACTGAAAAGATGGGACCTGCGCACACGACCGAATACTACTCAGCCCTAAAAAGGAAGAGGATTCTGGCACCTGCTACAGCTTGGATGGACCTTGGGGACAGTGTGCAGACTGAGAATGATATGTTTTATGATTCCATTCACAGGACATTCCCAGCACAGTCAGACCCAGAGACAGGAAGTAGGCTGGCTGACAGGGAAGGGGCACTCTTGTTCTATGAGTGAACAGTTTGAGTTTTTGTGTTTATTTTTTTGTTGGTTTGTTTTGTTTTGGGTACTGAGGACTGAACCCAGGGACATTCTACCACGGAGCCACACACACTTCCAGCCCTTTTAATTTTTTTATTTTGAGACAGGGCCTTGCTAAGTTGCTGAGGCTGGCCTTGAACCCACGATCCTCCTGCCTCAGCCTCCTTTGTCACTGGGATCCCAGGGGGTGCACCACGGCACCCGGCAGGAGGGTCAGTTTTGCTAGATGAAAACGGTTGCAGGGATGGTGGGCGGGGATGGCTGCACCACAACCTGAACGCACTTCACGCTACCTTACACCTCCAAGTGGTAAAGACAGTACATTTTATGGATTTTTTAAAAACCACGATTAAAAAGACACACACAGGCTGGGGATGTAGCTTACGGGTACAGTGCCTGCCAAGCTTGACCAAGGCCCTACGTTCCATCCCCAGCACAAAAAAAGGAGGAAAAAAAAAAAAGAAGAAGGAAAAACCCCACCCAGCCAAACTCAAGACAGAGCTGAGTGGTTCCAAGAAGTATGTAAGTGCATGACATGGAGGAGGACCTAAGCTCATACGTAGGCCGCTCTGCTGTCCAGCACGTGAGCACTTGGTAAGGGACAGGCGTGGAGCTCGGGACTAATCCTGGTGGGCCCGTTGCCTCCAGCACGTGCCTAGAAATCCCTGCATCTAGGGTGGACTGTTTTTCTGAGCCTTCCCTCCCGCCCTGCCCGGGTCTGCATCCTCTCGTGCCAGGGCTGGGGTCAGAAACCAGCCCCAGCCAAGAGCCACGGGAATGGTTGTCTGGTCTAGGGCGTCCTCGTTTGCTGCTTTCAGAAACTTCCCTCCTCTGACACATCCAAACCATGGCTAAATTTTAAATTTTGCTTTTTCTTTTTTCCAGTTCTGGGGATTGAACCTGGGGGTGCTGTACCACTGAGCTACCCCTCAGCCTTCCACTTTTTTATTTTGAAAGAGGGTCTTGCTACATGGCGAAGGCTGGCCTTGAATTTGTGATCCTCCTGCCTCAGCCTCCCTAGTTGCTGGGATTACAGGAGCGCATCACCACGCCCAGCTGGACATTTCTTTAGGGTTCCTTTCAGCTACTTTTTTTTTTTTTTTTTTTTTGCAGTACTGAGGATGGGACCCAGGGCCTCACACATGCCGGGGAAGCCTTGGACCACTGAGCTACCTTGCCAGCCCGCTCCTCAGCTGTTAACCATGCCTACGCTCTGAGTTTTCAAAGTGCTTCCTCTCATCTCACTCCTCTCTCCATGGCCTCTCTTTCTTCCCCAGAGGAAGGAAAGTGGCCACTCCAACATCCCAGGCAAGGCAGGGACATTCTGGGTTTTGGTCCTGGTCAAACTCCTCCGGGGCTTTTTTGGAATCCTGTTCTGTTAAACGTCGCCTTTTTGAGCCACCGGGCCATTAATGTGTGGCTCAGTGGGCCCGGGAATGGGCTCCTTCCCCAAGGACTCTGCTGCCCCCTGCTGGAGCATCATTGTAAAGACCAGGCAGGTGGAGGGCGGCTGCCAGGGACTAGGGCACAGGCTTCGGCTACACCAGTGCTGGCCTGTCCTTCGCCCCAGGAGATGAAGTCAGGGAAGGCAGAGCAAGAAAAACTCACCAGAGTTGACTCGAACTCCAGGGAGATGGCCCCCAGGGCGTTTTCCAGGAGCTCCTTCCTGGTGATGTCCAGGATCACCACCTCAGTGGGCTCGCTGATCTTGCGGATGTCCCACCACATGACCTGGTGGCAAGAGGGGGTGACTTTGAGACCTCGAGGTCCATAGTTTCGTGGCTTTTGCCCCCTCCCTCACCTGGGGGCATAAAGGGGGTAGGACCCACGAGAGCAAGTACGCTTGGAGAATGCAGTGGGCACAGGTCCCCAGCCTGGCTGGTCATCAGGGTCACCAGCAGGCTGCATAAAATCCAGGAGCCAGGGCCCGGCCCCAGCCTTCCTGAATCCAGATCCCCAGGTGTAGACCCAAGAATCTGCATTCTTCAAGGCTCCAGACAGCACAGCAAAACCTAGCAGCATGAAAAACCCACGTGCGCTTTGACCCACCGCCAGGAGTGAATGCGGTAGATGTTTCTGCACACGTGTGCGGTAATCTAGATTCAAATACTCTTTGCTGTGCCTTTTCTGATAAAAAAAAAAAAAACAACAAAATATAAAATCCACTTAAATATCCCAGTGGCTTGGGAAGCTGAGGCAGGAGGATCACAGGTTCAAAGCCAGCCTCAGCAACTTAGGGAGAACCTGTCTTAAAAAAAAAATAAAAAAGGCTGGGGATGTGGCTCCGTGGTAAAGCACCCCTGAGTTCAATCCCACAGTACCAAAAACAAACAAATAAATGGCGACGTTCCCATACTACACGGTCCCTAGCAGGGTCGGGGCAGTGCTTTATGAAACAAAAAACTGTCTTTGAGATGTGCTGAATGAAAACACCTCGTGCAGGACAGGGTGTAAAGCGTGCAAAAAAGAACAAAGAAGAGAGACATGTGCTACCATGAAAGATACAGACTGTCTGAGGCAGGTGCAGGAAATGAGGCCCCCAGGAGCGCAGGTGGGTGGTGGGCAGGGGTGAAGGAAGGTGTTTCACTGATTGATTTTGCATCTTTGGGATCAGGCTCCACATGCATGTGTTACCCACGATGTATTCCAGAAATAAAATGTAACAGGAAATGTTCTCCAGGTGCCTCAGAGGGCTCCCCTCCCCAGGGCCTGGATGGGTGGTACCTGCCCATCCGTGGATGCCGAGAAGCACTCAGTGCCCGTCTTCGACTGCAGCCAGATGGTGCTGTACACGGGGTCCCGGTGGCTGAACTCAATGGTAGACAGTTCTGCCACCAGGCTGCCCTTCCGCGTGTCCCAGCAGGCTAGCAGGGAAAGGGAGGAGAGACACGGGGTCAAAGGAGGCTCTTGCTCTTTCTTCCTGGTGCTGGGAGCAGGGAGGGAGGGAGGCTGCTTCTCTGGGTTTGACCGTGTGTAGATTTTGGAATTAGGACCAGACTCAAACCAGCCTGAGTTTCCTACCAGCCTGCACAAAACCTCCTGAGACTGTCTCAGAGTGCAGGCTCCATCCACTCGGCTGTGCCTCTGGTAGGTGCTGAGCACCACCCCACGTCCTGGGGAAGCCACTGAGAATGGGCCAGTGGGAGGGCAGGGCAGAGGGGCAAGACCGGCCAGGCTGTGATTGCTACTGCAGAGAAGTCAGGGAAGGCCTCCTGGGGGAGGTGTCGAGGACAGAAGGCTAAAGTGACCCTGGGGATGTAGTGAGTGAGGCGGAGGGGAGAATCCTGGTTGCCCACAGGGAAAAGCCCACAGAGAGGCCCCGTGAGGTAAATCCTACAGCTCCAACCGCCCCCCTTTCATCCTCTGCCCTTTACGGCTTCCTGGAGAAACTCCCTGAGGAGCTTGACCGCCACCGCCACCCACTCTTTGCACTCTGGAGTGGATCTGCTTTCTGTCCTGATCGATTCTGTTTTCATTTTCCGAGGGGTGTGCATGAGGGCCCACCCTCTTACTCAGAGCCTTTCTGGGAAACTGGTTCATAAAACAACCAGAGAACTTGGTTCATGAGTTTTGACTTGATATCCTTGTAAATTCAAGGTATTTGCCCCTGGACTGTCCTGGACCAGAAGTGGGTAGTGTGTTTTCTTTCTTTTTCTCTTTTGGCCACAGTGGAGATTGCACCCAGGGGTATTCTACCACTGAGCTACATTTCCAGCCCTTTTTATTTTATTTTGAGACAAGGTCTTGCTGAGTTGCCCAGACTAGCCTTGAACTTGTAATCTCCTGCCTCAGCCTCCTGAGTCACTGGGGTCACAAGTGTGGGCTGTGGTGCACTGTCTTGGCCAAGTTTGCTCTGCTTGAGCAAAGCAGTGCTCCAGGGCAGGTCTCGTGGGTCCCACGTGGCCCCACTGAGGCCCCCTTCTTACAGCAACAGGTTTGCAGAGCTCAGGCTGCTGTGAGCAGGCATGAAAAGCCCCTGAAAGGGGTTGTGAATAGTGAGGGAGGCAGGGTGGCCCCGCTTCAGACTCTAGAGCTCTGGCACCCGGAGAGCTTGGCAGGGAGATTTACGGGAGCCTATTCCACAGGCTGAGAACTTCTGCAGCGAGGGGACAGGTCTGAGGGGGAGATGGGGCCTCAGGAGGCCCAGGCAGCCTGGCCACGGCCTCTGGGCCCTCCTCCAGCTTCTAAAGAAGAGAAAGTAAGGCAGCTCTTGGAGTGGGAGAGCTGGGGAACCCCTCTACACCCCAGGTCAAGACTGGCCGGGGGTGTTGTCGTGGGGGTAGAGGGCAAGCAGGGACATTCAGAGTAGATCGTGGCAGGTTTCTTCTGATCTTACTAGGGATTTATTTCCCCCCCGAATTTGTTTTCTAGGTGTGCTGTCAGCAAAAATAACAGAGTAAGGACTTGCAAAATTCTGCCAAAGTAGCAACGTGGAAACTGAGAAAAGTGGTCAACATCAGCTTTTTCAGAACTCTGGGGATGAGCTGAAGGCGGGCGGCATTCTGAGTGTGTGTGTTCGAGGAGCACTCTTCCAAAAGCTCTTCCTTAAGAACTTCAGCATTTGGCCTGGTGGTTCCCAGGGGGGGATCAGGGCGGAACGTCTTTTCCCTGGGGCAGAACCGCAGACAGCCGATGAGCAGGCGGCTTCCTGAGGCAGTGGGTAACAAATGGGGCAAACAGCAGGCTGGAAAGGAGGAGTGGGATCCGCAGCTGCCCGCAGGGCCTTGGAAAGCCTGGGCATGTTCCTGGACATCTAGAGGCCACCTGCACCTGAGGCCAGGCCACACTCAGGAAGGAGAATCCACACAACGGTGGATTTGCCCTCGACGGTGAGTAGAATACAGTCTTCTTCTCCAGCACACACTGCATGTCCTCCAGGAGAGGCAGCAGCGCAGCCAGAAAACAAGTCTCAATGTTAAAAAGACTGAAATCAGGCACGGTCTTTTCAGACCAAAATGGAATGAAAGTAGAAATCAATAGCCAGAGGAAAACTGGAAAATTCACAAGCAGGTGGAAACACACACTCCTAAACACGACCGAGTCAAATAGGAAATAAAAAGGGGCGTCGGGAATGTTGTGAGCTGAGCAGGAGGACCCAAGATGTAGGTAGGCAGGTAATAATGTGTGTGCGTGCGTGCGGTGAGGGAAACTCACAACTGTGGAGGAGCTTTTTAAAAATTTTTTTATTTTTTAAATTTTTGCCTAACCTGGAGCAAGGCCCTGCCAAAAATAACCATTAAAAAAAAAAAAAGCCTCCAAACAGTAACCTAATCTTGTACTTTAAAAAAGTTAGAAGAGGGCTGGGGTTATGGCGCAGTGGTAGCGTGCTCGCCTAGCACGCAGGAGGCACTGGGTTCGATCCTCAGCACCACATAAAAATAAAATAAAGATATTCTGTCCACCTACAACTAAAAAAATAAATATTTAAAAGAAAAAAAGTTAGAAGAGCAACAAATTAAACCCAAAGCTAACAGAAGGAAATGATAAAGATTGGAGTGAAGAACATATGAAATAGGAAAAATAACACAAAACAAAAAACAAAACACTGAGAAAATCAATAAAGCCAAAAGTTGGTCCTTTTTTTTGGTACCAGGGATTGAACCTAGGAGTGCTTAACTACTGAGCAACATCTCCAGCCCTTTTTTATATTTTGTTTAGAGATGGGGTCTCACTGAGTTGCTTAGGACTTCCCTAAGTTGCTGAGACTGGCTTTGAACTCACAATCCTCCTGCCTCAGCCTCCCAAGCCGCTGGGATTACGTGTGCACCAACACGCCCAGCCAAAAGTTGGTTGGTTCTTGAAAAGAAAATGAAACTGACACATCTCTAGCTCAATTAAGGGGGGTGGGGGGAGGTGCAAATGAATAAAAGCAGGAACAACGTGACTACCAGCCTTGCAGATGTGATTGTGTCAACAGTCAGGAGTCTACGAAGTTGATCCGAGGGACAAAATGGAAAGTCCCTAGGAAGGACAGAAACTATCCAACCAGATTCAAGGGGAAACAGGAAATGTGAAGAGATCTGTAACAAATGGGACTGGACTAGGAATTCTAAAACTTCCAAATAAAGAAAAACCCAGGGCCGATGGCTCCCCTGGTGAATTGTACCACACATTGAAGGAATTAGTGCCAATTCTTCCAAACTCTTGCAAAAGGCAGAAGAGAAATGGCTGCCCCACTCCTTCTACCAGGCTAGAATTAGCAGGGCCATCACCACGTAGATCTCCCTGGTTCCTCTCCCAAGACGGGCTTCAGAAGGGTCTCACTGTCCCTCTATGGGTGGCCCTTAGTCACACGTTCCTTGACTTGTCTTGAACTTCAGCTTTTTAGGTCTTTTTATTTTGAGCCAATGTCAGACTTACTCAAGTGACTAGAGGCAGCACCCAACAGAAAAAGCTGACTGGCCAGCATCAGGGGTGGCCAGCTGCAGGAAGTGCCCGCCCACTTGGTCTTCTAGGACAAGCCCAGGCAGGCATGCGGGCTCAGACCCTGCAGCACCATGACCAGCAGCTGGCTGCCAGCCAGGTCCCTCCTTACCTATCTGCCCGTTGTAGCAGCCTCCCAGGAGCACGTGGGAATCTTTAGGGTTGTACTCTAAGGTGATCAGCGGAGAAGATGGCTTCAGGACAATTTCAGGCCTATTAGGGTTTTCTATAAAGCAGGAAAAAAAAAAAAAAGATCCCATCAGGACTGGGTCAGCCAGTTTAACCCCTTTTCTGGAGAAGAGTGGTCGGGAGGAAGCCCTGCAGATGCCCTCCATCTTTCTCTGGTCTGCCTCCTCTGGCCCCCGTGGCCTAAATCTTAGCTACTGGCTTTATTTGAGGGAATTGGGACTTGGGTGTGGATGTGGCCAGAGAGGTGCTGGGGTCCACTCTAGGGGGTGCTGCAAGAACTTGGTGAGCTGTTCAGATCAGCTCCTGGCACAGCACTTACATATTTATTATAGCAGGGAAGATAAAGGGAAGCCTGTGGGTGTTGTTCTCCAGTCCCCTTCTCTTCCCTTCGAGCTCCTTTTCAGTGTGCTGGGCATCTTTCTGACAGGCTCCCTAGGGACCAACAATTGGAATCCCCCCAGGGGTCTAGTATGTATGTATGTATGTATGTATTTATTTATTTCTACTTATTGCAATACTAGGGATTGAACTTGGGGTGCTCTACCCCTGAGAAATATCCTCTGCCCTTTTAAAAATTTTATTTTGAGACAGGGTCCCACTAAGTTGCCCAGGCTTGCATTGAACTTGCCATCCTTCTGCCTCAACCTCCTGAGTCACTGGATTGCAGGCATGTGCCAAGGTGCCCTGGCTGGGGTCTGGTCTTGATGCCCCGATGAAGAACCTGGAATTGGGACCCGGAAGTCAGCTCAGTGTAGAGGGCTTGCCTAGCGTGTGTGAGGTCCTGGGTTCAATCCCTAGCACTGCAAGGGGAAAAATAAATCTGGAGTTTCCTGCCTCTGCTTTGGCTTTGTGCTTGAACCCAGGCAGGAAAGGGACAGCAGGGCTTTCCTCCTATCAGACCCTGGCCCCTTCCAGTCCCCTGCTGGTGCTGGTCTCAGCCCTGCCCCTCAGCCCGCCCTGGCCAGCAGGATGCCTCTGCTCCTCACCCAGTTCCCAGATGTATGACTCGTGGCTCATGCCTGCAGGTGCCCGCTGGAAATTCAAGCAAGAATAGGCCACTGCCAACTTTCGGTTGCCATCGGGGTGCCAGGAAACATGTGTTGCTGTCCGCTTGATCTCCTGAGGATCCCTTCAGGGAGAGCAAAGGGGTCAGAAGCCTGGAGGGTGGGGCTCCCCCAGCATCTAGTAATTCTAGCACAACTAGATTTTTTTTTTTTTGGTACTAGGGATTGAACTCAGGGGCACTTGACTACTGAGCCACATCCTCAGCCCTATTTTGTGTTTTATGTAGAGACAAGGTCTCACTGAGTTGCTTAGCGCCTCGCCATTGCTGAGGCTGGCTTTGAACTCGTGATTCTCCTGCCTCAGCTTCCCAAAGTACTAGGATTACAGGCATGCGCCACTGCGCCCAGCTACAACTAGATATTTTTTTCCTTTAAAAAATACTCAAATATATCTAAGGAACTACCTTCACTTCAGAAAACCTATTTTAAAAACAAAGTGGATGGGGAGGGAAGAGGAGAGAGGAAGGGGAAATACTGGGGAATGATATTGGCCAAATTATATTGTTATTTTAATTACATTGTTATGTTGTGCCTGTACAAATGCCTAAGAATGAGCCCCACCGTTATGTATAATTATAATGCACCAATAAAAAATGGGAAAAAATAAATCAAAACAAAGTTGACAAGACTCCCATAAATGGAAAACCAGTCTCACCAACTATAAATAGAAGGCAATAATAAAAACCAAGACAATGGAAACAGACAAAACGTGAAATTCCAGTTTAACACTCCACTTGCTGGAAGTTTGGACAGAGCCTGATCTTCCATTGCGATTAGAGTCAAAATGGGTTGGGAAGTCCAGCTATCTCACACCTCCGTGTTGACTCAGAGGAGCTGAAAACTTCCGTCCACGCACAATCCTGCATATGAATGTTTATGGCAGCTTTATTCAAATTGCCAAGTGATAGAGCACTTGCTGGGCATGCCTGGGGTCCTGGGACAAGGTCTAGTGCATCATGTAGTTCGAGTGGTCCCTACATGGTGTCCGAGCCCAGCAGGGCTGGGGACAGCAGGAAAGGCCCTCCTGGCCTGCTGTACAGCCCTGACCACAGCCACTGGCCCTGCTGTGCACCCCACAAGTCAGCACTGGATCAGATCCTTCCGGGTTGTGCTGCGACAGGGTCAGGTATTTCCTAGGATGCTTGGTCAGTTGTGGTGGCAAAGCAATTCCCCCAAGTTGGCACCAGAGGCCAGTTGCCTCTAAATGCCTGTCATCCCTGTAATCTGCATCACCCAGACCAGACCTGACCCTACCCAGGGTCCACAGAGATGCCTTGGCCTGCACCAGCTGCAGACCCATCACCCCTTCCCCTCTTTACCACCTCTACTTCTTTTTCTGAGGAATGCTTACCCGGGATTGAACTCAGGGGCACTTGACCACTAAGCCACATCCCCAGCCGTATTTTGTGTTTTATGTAGAGACAGGGTCTCACTGAGTTGCTTAGCACCTCGCCATTGCTGAGGCTGGCTTTGAACTTGCTATCCTCCTGCCTCAGCCTCCCGAGCCCCTGGGATTACAGGCGTGTGCCGTGGCACCCAGCACTACCTCCACTTCTAAACGGACGACCATCTCCCTCCTGCCCGCTTCACCACCATGAATGCAGCCCCATCAGCATCTCCTTTCACCAAGTCTTCAAAGGTGAGATGTCTTTTTGCCCTGGTCCTTGCCCCATCCCTGTCCCCAAGCACCCCTTCCTTACCCTATGAATGTGCTCAGAGGCCCTGTGTGAAGTCAGGGTGATCCTTTCCTAGGGGCTGTAACCAGGTTCCACAACTAGGTGGTCTTATTGTTGTTGTCATTTGTTTTTTTGTATGTTTGTTTTGTTCTGCAGCGCAGGAGATGGAACCCAGGGCCTTGCACGTGCTAGACAAACACTCTACCACTGAGCTGCACCCCAGCCTTAGGTGTCTTTAACAACAGAAATTTATTCTCTCCCAGTTCAGGAGGCCAGAAGTCCAAAATCAAAGGCATTCTCTGCATGTGAGGTACATACACATACATGTCCATATGTGCATACACATGCATGTATGAGTAGATCCGTGCACATACACATATGCATTTCTAAACAAAAATTAGCACCCTTAGCCAGATGCAGTGGCTACTCCTATGGTCCCAACAACTGGGGGACTGAGGCAGAGAATTGGAGTTCAAGACCAGCCTCAGCCACTCAGCACACCCTGTCTCAAACTTAAAATAATAAAAATAGAAACAACTGGGGATGTAGCTCAATGGTAGAGTACTTGCCTATCATGTGTGGGGCCCTGGGTTCAATGCCCAGTGCCAAAAAAAAAAAAAAAGGCAGCACACTCTCCCCATACTAGTCCACAGCTTGTTTTGGTTGGGTGTTCACATAACCAGTCTTGGAAATGGGTCCCTCTTGGCACAGAAGGAGTTGCCCCATTCTTCCAGGAGCCCCCTGATATTCCCTGGTGTGGCTCTACCAGAACTGCGGGAACCAGCCCCCGACTAATGGCTTTGGCTTGTTGCAGCTACGGCAGCAAAGATCCCCCCCCACACTGACAAATCCCTGCGGTCCTTAGAGGTTATTCCCAGATCCACTCCTGCATGTGCGGGCCAGGCAGCCTGTGTGCCCACGATGCCACTGGACCCCTGAGGTTTGCACCTTGTACTGTTCTGCATCGAGGAAGCTGATCCCTCTGTGCCCAGCTCACACGTGGCACAAGCCCTGTCAGCACACACATCCCCGCAGGGCAAGGACCACTTCCTGCTGGGCACTTGCTTGCACCGCCCCTTGTTAAGCTTGGGCACAGACAGCATAGTGACCATGGCCTGGAGTGATGATCAAGGAGTCCCTTTTGGAGGTGACGGGTTGGCCAGAGGCCAGCCTTGCTAGGGAGCTACCTGAAGACATTAATGGTTTTAGCTGAAGGGGCCTCTTCGGTCACCTCCACCTCTTCCTCATCGTCGAAATACTCCTGGTAGATGTCAATGGCGTTGTTCTGCTTGATGCAGTGCTCCATGATCTGAGGGGACAGAGCAGGAGTGCTCAGCAGCAAAGAGACGGCGGGGCTGGGATGGAGTCTAAGAGGGACAGGGAGGATCAGTGGCCTTTTCCTGTTCTTCAGCCCATTTTCTTCCCCCCTTTCTCTATTCTTTTCTGCAGTGCTGGGTTGTGACCCAGGGCCTCGCACAGGCCAGGTAAGTGCTCTATCACTGAGCTCCGCCCCCAGCCCATAGCTTGTGCATTTTCAATTGGTTTTTTTTTTTTTTTTTTTTGTTTATTGTTTTTAGTTGTAGGTGACAGAATATCTTTATTTTATTTTTATGTGGTGCTGAGGATCGAACCCAGTGCCTTATGCGTGCTAGGCGAGCACGCTACCACTGCGCCATAATCCCAGCCCCTTCAATTGGTTTTTGAAGGTGAATTAATATTGCCTTCTGCTTACACAGCACGGATGCATATACAGCACATAAACAGATAAACTATATGCTTATGGCATTAAAATTTCATGGGGAGCGGAAGGAGACTAGAAAAATGTCTAAAAGTGCTCTTGGGGAGGGATAATAATGAAAAAAAAATGTTGAAAATGTTGCTGTAGCCAAACAATTTAATCAGTCCTATATATATATATGTGGTGCCCATATGTTTGTCTTTGACCTCCAGTGGATTACAAACTCTTTGGGGAGTTTGTGATGTATGTGAGACTCATTTTTGCAATTTCCACTGGGCCAGGCAGAGACTTAAAGCTTGTTCCAAATTTGCTGGATGTGGGGCTGAGGTTGTGGCTCAGTAGTAGAGTGTTTGCCTAGCATGTGTGAGGCACTGGGTTCGCTTCTCAGCACAGCATGTAAATAAATAAATAAATAAAGTCCATCAACAACTAAAAAAAATTAAAAGAAAAAAAAGAAGAAGTAGCCAGGCGCAGTGGTGCACACCTATAATGTCAGCACTTTGGGAGGCTGAGACAGGAGAATCGCGAGTTCAAAGCCAGCCTCAGCAACGGCGAGGCGCTAAGCAACTCAGTGAGACCCTGTCTCTACATAAAACACAAAATAGGGCTGGGATGTGGCTCAGTGGTCGAGTGCCCCGAGTTCAATCCCTGGTACCAAAAAAAAAAAAGAAGAAGAAGAAGTAAAAATCTGTTGAAGAAGAAGTAAAAATCCTTCTTCAAAATCTGTTGGATGCATTCATACCTCTGTTGGGGTCCTCTCTGCCCAGGGGGTTTCCCACTTTTTAGGTTCTTCCTAAAACCTGCTCAGCTGTGGACCTGTGTGGTCAGCAGCCAATCTGCTTCCCCTGAGTAGCCATGCAAACCCAGCGCAGGCACAGCTGTGGCACCACGGGGCACTGGAGTGATGGGGAGGCGCCAGAGCTGGCGCTGGGAGCCTTACCGAGCCAAGCTGCATGATGGCATTGATGTAGTTCTCATCCTTCTCCACTTTTTTCCGGAAGCGGATTGTCTGCTCCAGCTCCAGGGGATTCACATCCTTGGGCCAGCCCCCCTCAACATGGTTAACCCCTCGGGTCTCCATCTCAAACCGCTCTGTGTTGGCCTAAACAGAGTGCCATAGGTGAGACGCCCACCTCCAGGTACCCATTTAGACTCTGCGTCTGCAAACCAGGATCCTGGGCTCCAGAGACCCTCAGCTCTCTGGACCTATGGGGTGCCCTGGCCAAAGCCACAAAGTAAGGAACCTCCTGGTCCACCCTGTAGAGGTAGCTACTTTACAGTTGATACCAGTGGTCATGGAAAACCCAGTTCACAGATCACCTGAATCTAGTGGGCCCTAGGAGCCCACCCACCTGTTCTGCAAGCTCCAGAAGAAAAGAGGAGTGTGTGACTCTTTTCCACCCCACCAGTTACAAGGTCACAGACATGGAAATATTAAAAGCAACTCAGAGCTTGGCTCTGCTCTGCAGCTCCTCTGGAGCTGGGGGAAGTTTCACCTGTTGAACTTGCTCCTTGGCTCCAGCCCACTTTTCCCCATTTTTTAAACTCGTGGTGAAATACACATAACACGACATTTGCCATCTTAATCATTTTAAAATTGCAGTTCCGTGGCCTTACCATTCACAGTGCCATGCAGACACCACTCCAAAGGGAAGCCCTGGGTCCCTCAAGCAGTCACTCCCAGCTCCTTCCCGCTGTTAGGTCGGCTCTCCCCACAGTGAGATGTCTTGCTAGGGCAGGGCTCTGGCAGGCACCTGTGCACTGAAGCCACCATGGCCTCTATCTTGCTGGAGCCTGTGCTGTGGGCACTGTTGTCCTGGTCCCCAAGCAGCCTTCAGGCTGAGAAGTTAATTCATCTAAACCATGAGTCACTGGACCACCTACATGGTTGTGGAGTGTGTTCCAGTCAAATTAAGTGACTCATTCATTTGATTTGGGGCCTGACCTGGGTTATCTTATCCCACCCATGTTCTCTCAGTGATTTCTGACCCAATTAGGGGCTGAGCACCAGGTTCCCAGAGATAGGGAGCTCTCTGGGCCTCCACAGGGCAAAAGGGCATTGACCCCCAGCACTCATCGCAGAGCCCCACCCTCCCTGGCCAGAACTTCCTGTGGAATACTTTTCCTTTTCCGAGATGGGCTTTGCCTGTAGATATGAATCCCCACTCCCAAGAATGCTTCTTCCAAATGCTCAAAATGGCAAGGCCAGAGAGCTTGGGAGAGAGACCATCTTGATTGACAATCACCTGGTCCAGGGGACAGGTGCTGCTGCGTCTTCTCCTGAGTCTTGGGGTGACTCCCTTCACACTTCCATCACCCACTGTGGTCCACTCTAACTGGATTCCAGGCGGACAGGACACCCAGGAGCCCTGACCTGCTCTTTCTGCACACGCTGTCCTACCACATCTTCACCGACCTGGGTCCTTGGGGTAGGGACCCACCTCATGCTCCGACATGCTAGCGGAGCACTGGGTGCCGGTGTCCACTGGGTTCCGCTCCACAAACTGCGTGGCCAGCTCGGGGTTGGGGGGGATGTCGATGTTCAGCTCAGCCTGGCGGTCTGAGAAGTTGCACTGCTTGCCAAACTCGCTGCGCTTCTTCACGTACACGTAGACGATCTCCATGGTGCTGGGGGCTGTGAAGGGTGTTGGAGAGAAGGAAGGGGTGAGGGGCCCACTGCACCACTGCCCCTGCCTGGGTCTCATGGGCCTGCTTCAGGTTCCCATCTGGCTTTTGGGTGGAATAGGGGGGAATCCTAGGGGTTTGCTGGGTGTCCAGAAGCTGCATCTGCGCTACTGTTGCTGCACTGGGGACTGAACCCCAGGGCCCCACACAGATCAGCAAGCAGTCTATCACAGAGCCACGTCCTGAACACTTAGTGTTTTGAGACAGACTCTCACTAAGCTGCCCAGGCTGCCCTCAAATTTGGGATTCTCAGTCGGGTGCGGTGGTGCATGCCTGTAATCCCAGCACTCTGAGAGGCTGAGACAGGAGTTCCAAGCCAGCCTCAGCAACGGCAAGGCACTAAGCAACTCAGTGAGACCCTGACTCTACATAAAACACAAAATAGGGCTGGGGATGTGGCTCAGTGGTCGAGTACCCCTGAGTTCAATCCCTCATACAAAAAAAAAAAATTGGGGATTCTCCTGCTTCAACCTCCTCAGTAGCTGAGATTATAGGTGTGGCCACTGTACCTGGCTTGCATCTGAGGGCTCAGCATGTGCTAAATGTAAATTATCTTTTTCAGTTCTTGCAAATACCCTCTGAGGTGGGCAAGAAAAATCACCATTTGCCTTGGGTACTCAGAAGTACCC
Organism: Geosciurus inauris; assembly: GCA_004024805.1. Taxonomy (NCBI): domain Eukaryota; kingdom Metazoa; phylum Chordata; class Mammalia; order Rodentia; family Sciuridae; genus Geosciurus; species Geosciurus inauris. The sequence goes on along the minus strand of PVHX01005389.1, from coordinate 2,295 downwards.
TGAGTGACTGGCCCAGTATCACATAGCTAGTGAGTGGTGGCACTGGTCTGCCCAAAGCTCTGACCACCCACTGACACGGCTTCTCCTGCATCAGTGCACTTATCGGGAGGCAGGAAGAAATGCTGATGCAGTTCTGTTGGGCTGAACTACCTGCTGTGCTCTGGGTCTGAGCCATACAGCCCATGAACTGGATAGCCCTGGGCCCCTTCTGGAAGCCTCGGCTCAACCGTCCACTTCTCCACCCAACTGTGGAAAAGGCTCATCCATACCAGAGTTCTCAGTTGCCAGGCTCCACCACCCCACTGCTCTCTGGGCCCCACTGGGAATCTCTTCCCTCTGCACCATGCCAGCCAGACAGAGCTGGGCGTCCATCTGAGCACAGAGCCAGATGGCTTCCTCAGCAGGAGGGACAGTCAGCCCTCAGGAATCCCTCTGATTTGTACAACTGGCCATAAAAAGTGAGAACTGGAAAGCAGCTGGGCAGGCCCTGACCTCAAGTCCTGGCCCTGCCTTCACCAGATGCAAGACCTTGGCCGGCTGGTGAAATGAAGCGCCCAGCCGTCACGAAACTGCTGTTCAAACTCGATCTGAGGGCTTAAAGATACACGCGCAGTCCCCGCAAACGGCCCTTCAATCACCCCAAAAGAGACCTTGACCCTCCTTCCCCCATCACATCCATAGATTCTATGGAGCTCAGTGCATCTCAGTGACTTAGGTGGCTGGCCATCTGGTAGGGCCTGTCTGTGACGCTATGCTATGGACTTTAGTACAGCTGTTCATTAGCTGGCCACCCCAACTTTCAGGAATTGTGCCTTTGGTATCAAATTCCGGAGAGCTTAGCCAGCTCCTGAACTGCAGAGAACCTTGGAAAAAAAAGCCGACGAATGAGTGGCCACAGCCGTTTGGGAAAGATGAATTGTGCAAATTCCCTGTGGTAGGACTTACAACCCAGGGCTTTTGAGACCCCACAAATCAGGCTTTGGTTTGTGAGCAGGTGTGGCTGTCTTTGAGTGAAATAGGAACCTGGTGGGAAAATGACTGGAGGGCGTATGGCCTCCACGGCCAAACTCAGGAAACAGACTGAGATATGGTGAATAGCAAAAGTGCTGGTGAGGTGATCCACTTTACCAAGCAACTCCATCAGGAGAGGGACCTGGCACCTTTGTCCAAAATACTCAAAATGATTCTTAATTTTTAAAAAACCTAATTATATGGACTTTTCTAGAAAGTACAACTTTTATGACTGCCAAACTGTACGCCTTATCTTCATTATAATTATAGTTCCCATTATTTCACCCAATTACGCAACAAACACTCATTAGAACCTACCATGAGTAATCAAGACAGTGTGGCTCATGAAGGTAGACACGCAGATGAACGGAGAGGGACTCAAAGTTCAGAAATAGGCGCCAAGGCAGCACAATAGAGGATGGAAGTACTGCCTTTTTGGCAAATGGCTCTGGGACAACTGGACATTCCAAAGCAAAAGAGTGACCATAGCTGGGCACAGTGGTACATGCCTATGATCCCAGAGACTTAGGAGGCTGAGGCAGGAGGATTGCAGATCACAATCCAGCCTGGGCAACTTAGCAAGGTCTTGTCTCAAAACAAAATAAAAAGGACTAGGGATGTGGTTCATTGGCAAAGCACCCCTGGGTTCAATCCCCAGGACCAAAAAAAGAAAAGAAAAGAGTGAGCATAGATTCTTAGCTCACCTCAAATTAATTCAAAATGGGCTGCAGGACTAAATGTAACAGCTAAAACCATAAAACTTAGAACACAGGGTGCAAAGACTTCATAGAGATGGTATAAAAAGTATGGTCTCTAAAAGAAAAACCAATGATAAACTGGACTTTATTAAAAGTTAAAACTTCTGCACTACAAAAGAACATCACGGAAAACAGAGGGGCTGGCCATGTAGCTCAGACATGGAATGTTTGCCTAACACGTGCAAGACCCTGGCTTTGATCCCTAGAATGAACGCGCGCACACACACACACGCGCGCACACACGCACAAAGAAAGAATGAAAGAAAGAGAAAAAAAAAAGAAACAAATTTGGAAGCACAAGCCACAGACTTGGAAAAATATTTCCAAATTATATATCTGATTAAGAACTTGTATCCAGAATATAAGAAGACTTACTTAGTCTGGGCAACCTCACTGCCTGCCCACCACACCTATGAAATTGGCATCATGATTTCTACTCTACGGATGCAGAAAGTGATGCTCAGAGACATGTAGTAGTACCCTGTCCAAGGTCCCAGTTCTTTTTTCTTTTCTTTTTTTTTTTTTT
>PVHX01005388.1:77649-113047 GCA_004024805.1 Geosciurus inauris | reverse complement strand
AAGACGAACGACCAGATGGAAGTGAAACAGGACCAACACAGGCTTTTATTCTAGGAAATACGCTCCCGGACCAGTTCCCCGCCCAGTCACCAGGCTCGAACAGGTCGGGAAAATGGCGCTGTGCCTCGTGTTACACAGGGTTATATAGCCTCTCCCCATCCGGAAAAGGCAGGCTTGAGGCCAGGAAGAGGTGTTGACTTAGAGTCCAGTGTCTTCTGAGATTGGTTTGGTGCAGCTGGTGATGTCAGATCCCTTCCAGTATGAGCCGAGAGCCGTACTGTAAGTTCGCTTCTTCTTCCGTACAGATCATTGGGGGCCGCCATTTTGGTGTGCTTGACGCATGCGTGCTGCGCTCATCGCATGTGTGCTACGTTTGTTGCGCGCGACAGTGAGTGGGCTGGCTCCTGGTGTTGTGTTGGTGCAGCGCCACGGCGCAGCAGGGTCTGGTTTTCTGTGTCTGCCTCCGACCTAACACTTTTGAATCCAGACATTGTCCCAGGTCCAGAGACAGAGGGGAGCCACTGTGTGGGTGTGGGTCTCCAGCACTGGCTCCTCCTGTTTTTCAAGCAGCCCATGGGGAAGGACCAAGTAGGTCAAAGTCCACCTCCAGGGGAGTTTATATGCATTATCTTTTATAGTCCAGAGAATAGGTTCCATTATGATATATTCAGGAATGAAATACATTCCACATTGAAGAATATTTAATGTAGTTCAGAAGATAATTCATTCAAAACATATTATTCATATACAATTGTGTATGCACAGAATTTGGAAAGTGCTGAAGAAAATAAAAGCTAACGGATTACTGAGGGGCTGTAGTTAAACCAGAGAAGTCTGGAGTTGTTTTTAATTTGAGAGGAAGAATAGATTAATTGGTTTTAGAAAGAGATAAAGGGCCTGGAAAACTGTCATATTATTTCATTTAGATTGAAAGGAGCAAGTCAATCATATGTTTCCCAACTGTGGGAAAGTTCCAAATTTCTAAAATCACCTGGGGAAAAATAAATGTATATAATTTTACATGTGTATGTCAGTCAGCTTCATGTTGCTGTGACCAAAACACTTAACAAGTTATAAGAGGAAAAATTTATTTTGGGTTCATAGATTCAGAGATTCAATGCATGGTCAGCCTAGTCCCTTGCTCTGAGTCTAAGGTGAGGCAGACCATCACGGTGGAAGGATGTGGCAGAGGATAGTTGTTCACCTCACGTTAGAGAAGAAGACAGAGAAGAGCCAGAGACAAAATATAATTTCCAAGGGCTTGCCCCAGGGATCTGCTCCAGCTACTTATAATTATTACCCAATAATGTATTTAAATTGTTAGTCTTTCAAATGGATTAATCTACTTATTAGGTTATGACTCTAATAATCTAATCGTGTTACCTTTGAAAATTCATTGTTACATGAGCTTTCTGGAGGACATCTCTTATTCAAACCATAAGAATGTGTGTGTGTTTGGGTAAATTTTAAAATTGGAAGCAGAAGTATTATTTTATTACCCCAGTAAAATGGTTTTATGGTATGACAAACAATAGGCTATTTATTAAAATAGTTTTACAATATGGCATAAGTGTTTCTTAAATATGATTGTTGCATCATCAGAATGCCTGGAAGGATATCCCTAGCAATCTGATCTGAATCAGTGTCAATTGTGAATATTTGTGATGTGTTTAGTTTGGCTTTTCTATAAAACAACATCAAAACTAATTTTTTTTTTTTGTGGTGCTGGGGATGGAACCCAGAACTTTGCTCATTCTGGACAAGTACTCTACCACCAACCTATACCCTCAGCCCAATCCTTCAGCTTCTCTAGAAACACAACCTTCAGTATGTACATAGGTACACTATGAAGAAATAACTAAATTTTAAAGTTGAGTTAATTTTGCAAAATTATTCTCATGTGTATGAGTGGCTATTATGCAGAGAAATAAATTTATTTTGGCCTAACTACAGTATTTTCTTTTATCTTTATCGTCATTCTTATAAGCTTGTTATTTATCTTCAGCTTTTTTTCTCCTAAGTGATAGCTGTTCTTTACAGTTGTTTTATCACCTCACCTTTTAAAAAATTTCTATGAATAATTTTGTAGCTTTGAAGCATTTCAAGATTTAGCTATTTCTTATAGACATATTATTTATCAGATTATTGATAAGAATACTATTCAGTTAGTGAAACTGCATATTTTATAATGATGCCGTAGAAACAATGACATCTGATTCTACCAACTTTTGCTGCAAGAAGCTTACTATAAAACAAGAACATTTTATATTGAAGAGAGCAATGAGTGGAGATTTCTGAGGGTACCTGAGACCTCACCTTGTGTGGATGTAATTTAGCTGGAATATGCAGGAGTGCAGGAACTGCACTGTCCCCGTGCACAGGTACAGAGATGCTCCTGTCCCCGGGCCTAATAGGAGGTGGGCACTTTTTTTTGACCACATGATTTTACAAGTGACCTCAGGAATGAATTGAACAGCTGATTCTAAGGAGTCTCAGTTAGGGTTATGAAGAAAATGATCATTTTTTTTTTAAATTTGCAAATTGTTCTTCCCAAGAAAAGACTATACTGTAAAAGTTATTATTTCTTTTTTCATTTTTAAAATTTGTTATCATCATCATCATTGGTACCGGGTATTGAACCCAGGGACATTAAACCACTAAGCCACATCCTCAGCCCTTTTTAAATTTTTTATTTGGAGACAGATCTTGCTAAGTTGCTTAAAGTCTTGCTGAGGCTGGCTTTGAACTCATGATCCTTCTGCCTCAGTCTGCCAAACTACTGGGATTATAGGCATGTACTACTGCTCTTAGGCCTTTTTTTTTTTTTCTTTTTAATGCTAAGCTTTGTATGCCTTCTTTTGGGGAATGAATACATGAATGAATGTGTGGCTTGGCACTGTGAATGTGCCCCTCTTCTTGTTTTGAAAGAACTCCTAGAGTATCTTTATCAACTCAGCTATTAGCTAGTGGCCTCAGCAACCAACCTATCGGCCCAGACAGAAGACTCAATTGCATGGAGCGCTTCTGGAGGCCTCACCTTCCGGGCTTGGATTCCAGGCACAGCTTCAAGGGCAGAATCACAATGTGAAAGTTGAAGTCTTTGTAGGACTTACAGACTCCTTAGGGGGAGTGCACTACTCCCTCCAGGTGGAGGCTACACACTGAGGTGAGGTAGCACATCAGAGAGGAAAAGAGAGAACCTATGGGTCAACCCATTTATTGGCTGAGAGTGTGATCCAGACAGGTACCCCAGGGGAGCTTTCACTGGTGGGTTGAAGTAAACAGGCAGTAGTTCTAGGAAGTCACACTGTGACCAAGAGGGGGTCACCTTCAGCTCCTGGGCAATCTCTGAATAGTCCTTTTAAGGGAAGCAGCAGGAAAGTAGCCTCTGAGTAATTATCTGTGGCCACCAGCTAGAGCCATAGGGTGCCCTTATAGTATTGAAAACTATGCATGTCAGGGTGACATCCAATTTTAAATATAGGCAGGTACTTCTGGAGTGAAAGTTAAACTTATATTTAAAATTGGATGTCAAGGCTACATAAAATTATAAGCACTCACTACCTGAGGAAGTGCTTGTTGAGGACCAAGCACAGATTCCAGAAGCAATCACACAGGGCCCAAGTGGGGAAGGATGTCCCAGTTGTCTGATCTTGGGATGTCCTTCAGCCTCAGCCTCAGCTTTCTTATCTGTACAATGGAGGCAATAAGGATCATTTGTAGGGTCCTCACAGGATCATTTGTAGGGTCTTAATATGTGATGACTTGTTTCACCATAAAGAAAGTAAACAACACAAATGCTTTTCATCCTCACAGCAACTCTGTTAGTTGTGTGATCTTATTGCCTCCATTGTACAGGTAAGAAAGCTGAGGCTGAGGCTGAGGACAACTGGGACATGCTTCCCCACTTGGGCCCTGTGTGATTGCTTCTGGAATCTGTGCTTGGTCCTCAACAAGCAAAGGATGGTGGGGGGAGGGGCACCAAAGTGGTGAGAAGAAAAAATGTGAGCAGAGAGGACTGAAGGAGGAGCCATGGGCCATGGCTATCAAGGGACATCATAAAGAAAGCCTGCTGGGGCCCAGGCTAGGAAAGGGAGCACGTGTCTTACGTTAAGCAGCTCATGGGTTAATCCCCATTTGCCCCCCACCAATGATGTGACTTCCACTGGAATGACCACTTTGCAACCACTAGGAATGACAGTGGCTGGACTGCTAAACTTGTTATACTGGAGAAATTGCCATGGTAACATTCCAGGTAGCACAGCCTGCCTATAACCTTCCAGAATTCATTGAAATGCTTATAGTGCCCCACTAACATCCCAACCACTTTGGAGTTTCTTAACAATTTCTTTTGTGCCAAGAACAAATCCATTCTGCAGTTTGCTGAAGCCTATGAGCACCTTCTCGGCGTAATGCTTGTAAATGCTGAACATTTGCAACTGACATTACAGAGAAAAGCAATTATTAAAGTACAATAATGAGGATACTAGAAATTTTAATATGATAGGCATCCTTGATTACTAATTAGCATGCAAAATAACAAAATATGGTGGTGAGCTTAATAACTACTGTTATTTTGAAGAGATGAGAAATGTGAAAAGTTTCCAACCACGCTGTGATTGCTATAAAAATATCTGTAATGTATGTTGGTAACAAATACACAGGGCATGCTGAAGCTTTGTGGCCTGTCTACTTCTATGATTGAAGTAAATGTTGAGTTTAGTTAGAGGATAGTGAAAATAAAGATGTAATTGTTTTCTAGTAATGTTTGCAGAGCCCCTAAATGGTGCCTGTCCCATATGTTAAGAACCCTGAGCCATGTGGGACACTCTTTCCAGGCCTATGAACAACCTCCTGGGCTTTCTTTTGTGCTTCTAATGAATCTTTAGCTCAAGTTAGGGAAAATGATACCTTAAAAATATGGAATTTTCCTGCTTGTGTTTCTTGCAGACTACATTTATGTGGGTTTTTTCCCCCTATTTTTCAGCACAGTTTTTATAATGATCCCCATAAACACCTTGCATCATTTTGTAAGATGCATTCTTAGAAACCAGTATATTTTGTTACCATTTGATATTGTCTTATTTTGTAAGTCTGGCTAGTGTTTAGATATAACATTAGTTTTTGAATATTGAGCTAATAGCTAAGCAACCTTTTTTTTAAAATTTTTCTACCTATGCAGTCATATCATTATGATAGTTGCTTTTTCTTCTTCCAGTTTATATGCTCTTCATTTTTAAATTTTCTTCTGTTTACTGATAGGACTTTCAGTAGAATGATAACAGAAGCAGTGATACCTGTGAGTCTTCGTCCTGATTTTAAAGGAAATCCTTCTAATATGTTCCCATTGAGTCATGTGCTGGTACCAATTTTCAGTAGGTAGCAAGAGCCAACCATTAAATTTTTATGAATTTTACAAGCCAGTGTTAAAATATAGTCATTATTTAAAATTAAAAATTATGTAAATGTGAAACTAAGCCAATCATATTAAAAACACAGATAAATGATTGTCAAAACTAAACTTTTACTGCTTTTTTTGTGGTGTCTTGCTATTATCCCTGCTCTTCAGGCTGTCTTCTGTGTGAATGGTAGAAATGCTTTGTGGCTTGTGACTGCATGCCTTCCCAGCCCCTGGTTCAATAACATCACAGTGAGGGCTTTGAATTGGCTTTGTTGGGAATAGTTACACCAGGACAATGACAAAGGCTGGACACCAAGGCTTTTATTTTCCTTATCAGCCTGTTGTTAAATATAGGCTAATGTGCTATGACCATTGCTAGGAGGGAAGAGGAGAAAGGACATCTTCTACTAGTGGGTTAACCTGCATGTGTTGCTTTTCTCTGCAGACAACTGTGATGCTCCGCTGGCCTCGGCCTTACCCCGGGTGTCGTTCAGCAGCTCCTCAGAGCTGTCCAGTAGCCATGGCCCTGGGTTTGCAAGTCTAAATCGGAGAGATGGTGAGTCAGCTGTTGTCTCTGCTCCTTTCTCAGAGAGAGCTTTCATTCTTAGTTATTTTCCATTCCTGTAGCCCAAAAAATAATATTCGCATTTTAATGAATTTGAAGAAATCGGATTTTTCATGTTTTCTTCTGTTTGCTTTATTTTTTATTATAAATAATAAATAAATTATAAATTTATTTTTACTTTGTTTTGATAGTTTTCTTTCTTGTTGGTTGCCAGTAAATGTTCATAAAGGAAATTAATCAGAAGGGAATTACTGGGGGCTACTCATTATTTTCAATTATATCCTTTCTTTTTAGTTTTAGAACAGGCTATGGAAAGGTTACTCGTCAAGTATGCTGATGATGAAAAACTCAAATATATAAATAAGTAGATGAGCCAATGTCATAGCCAGTGAGGGAAGTCAGCAGGCCACCACCCAATGTCTCTGATGGGAAGAGCTGTCGATGGGTACCGGGACATCACATGGGAGAAGGCCAGGGGAAAGCTGTGCTGATAGGGATTTCCTTCCTATGCACCATGAAGGAAGCAGCTGCTTGCTTTTTGGAGATGTTATATTCCATCACAAGACTCCAGTGTCATTGAATAAATTACTTTTTCTGTTCAGAGGATTAAATCAGTGAATACAATTAAAAATAAAGTGTGCTACAACCTTTTAAAGAGGTAGACTGGTTTTTCTGTGAAAGGTGAGCTAATTCATTCAGGAAGTACAGCTTAAAAATAACTCTGCCCTCTCTAAGTACATCCTCGTAAATATTTGCGAGGTAGCTTTGGAGTTCAGTATTTGTTCCTTTTATGTATTTGCTCCTATTTCAAAGATCTGGGTTTGAATATAGCTTGAGTTTCTTTATCCCTTAAAAATGAAATGTGTACTTAGTTATCAGATACATTGATAGGAAAGAGACAATACAAGAGGAAAACCCAGAGAGTGAGGGTTGGAGAGCATGATTGTTCACTCTCATTTTTTTTTTTTTAAACAGGAAGAAGCTTTCTGTGGCCTGAACATTAGGCTTCAAATATTTCTAGCATGACAGTAAAAATATATTCTCATTGCACAGATTTCACCTGTTCACATTATCAAATTACCATTTTTGGTCTGGTGATTAATATCAGGTTAACATCTAAACTTTTCAGTGGTTGCAAGGATTATAATAACCAAATAAACACTCAATTTAATTATTCAAAAGAAGCCCAATGGGCTTGCATGTTGTGTTTCGGATCTGCAGAGACAGAAACCTGTTATGATTCAGGCTCCCCTGCAGTGGGTACTGTGAAGGTTATAAACATACAGAAGGTTATAAACATACAGTCTCCAAGATTAGGATCCACTTAATTCCATTATATTTAATTTAAAAAGTTAACAGCTCAGAATTATGAAATGGTAGTACAAAATTCATCTTGTATATTCAGACAACTTTTATTGCATATTTAGACTAATTTTTTGTAAGAGAGTAGCAATCAGCTAATGAGATTTAGTGTTTATGGTTGCTACTCTGATTGCATCTGATGTACGTTTCAATAAATATTCCTTGGTACTGCCACCAGACTTTATACTCATTTCTGAAGTGTGATTTACAAAGCTCAATGTATCAATGTTTCTTCTGAAGGATTGTCTATGTGTTTTCTGTTTTATGTGTATAATTTTCCTTTTTTACTCATGCATTTTATTTATTTATGTATTTCATGTTGTTTTCTATTGATTTGTGAAAAGTAATAAAATATTTCTTAGCAACACTTTTGTGACAAATAAAGGAAAGGAGTCTCATGAACGGTATTGCGATAGCTGAGCAGAGAAGTCTAGGCAGGTTCAGGTGTTGCCAGGAACCAGTGGCAGAGAGGCAGCTCCCAAGGGGCTGAGCATCATGGTCAATCATCTTGTGACCACGCTTGAGTCAGTGATTTTATGAATTCTCTATTGGAAAAGCAAATTATTGTGGAGATAGTAATGGATTAGTATTATCATTCAACATAGAATTAAATGCTCTTAGAGTTTATTTACTTTTTTATTTACATGACAGTAGAATGCATTTTGACATTTTATATGTATGTGGAGTACAAGAGCCGAAGTTACCAGATGAGACAAACAGAATGAACCAGCCATGGTTGTTTTCAGTGTTGTCAGCAGCCTTCAGGGAAGCAGTTGTCAGGTGTGACTTTTGTCTACCAACTATGCCAAATTATAGAATTACCTGCTGGACTCAATTGCCTCCTTTGGAAGGTTAGCACCTTCCAGGAGTGCTCAGATTTCTTAGTGCTGTTTCTTCTTTGCAAGATGGTATTTGGATACACAGGGCAGTCTCCTGCCCTGGTGGAACTGTTTGATGGGAGAGACATCCTGGTGTGTGTGAGCTCCTCATATTGGTCCTTGGCTCTGACTGTGTGCTGAGTTTGTCTGGCATTAATCCTGAAGACTTCTGCTCCTGAAGCCTGTGATGGACTTTCTAAGTGTTCCCAGGGAGCAGTCATCATCCTAAATGTGTCCAATGTCACTTCACTTCTAGCTAATGGTGTGGCCTCCCTGAGGTCTGCGAGTCTTGTTTCTGGCCTGAGCAGCAAGTCAGGGCCTTGATTATGTGTATTTTGCCCCTTTCAATTTGACCTGTGTAGATTCAGTCAGATTCAGCTCACTTCTTTGTCTACTTTTGATGACCTATTGGGAATTCTAAGTCACTGTGAGGAAGTGGAAAAAAGTATTGATGGGTTTTGTCTTGGCAGTTTAGGCTCAGAACTGAACTATCAGTCCACCCACAGCTCAGCTGCCACAACTAGTCACTTTGCCCCATGAAACCACAGAGGGCATGGAATGAAGATGCTTTACATGGCTAAGGAGTGGGAAACCAGGAACTGTAGACTGTCTGACTTGGCCTGGTATGACTTATGATTTTGCTAGTTTACCATGGTGTGAAAGTGAGATGCATTCTGTAGAAACTATACTTTGAATTTTGTATTTTAAAAATTGACCATGTGATCAAATGATGGGAGTATATAACCATACCCTATAGTATGCTGTGATGTTTGGTAGGTTAGGTGTATTCAATGAATTTTCCATTTACGATATTTTCAAATGATGGGTTTATCAGGGTGTAATGCTGTGGTAAGTTGAGGAATATCAGTATTTGGCAAAGGGTGGTAGTGGCTGATGACTTCCTTACCCCTACAATTCCCTAAATTCCACATGGAAGCCAAGCAAAAGCCTATGTTTTTCACATATTTCTCTCACTTTTTTGATCCTCTGGGGATTTTTTCCTGAGCAAGGAGTGTGGATTATTGTCTTACCATGTGCTAGACAGTTCCTCCTCCTGCCCAGCAGGAAGTCATCACATTCTATTTTCCTCTTTTCTGAGTTGTTCTTTACTTTCCCTGACTTCTCTTGGGTTTAAAAGTATAATGATCTCTGGAAAATGGAGTTAACTAAAGGAGAGGAATGAAAAATAGATGAGCTTATTTCAAAGTTATTTCTGTGCATATAATCTGCCTGGTCAGTATATCATGGTGGCCACAATTTTGTTGTGAACCTTTTCCATTTATGTAAAAGTAAGTAGTACCTAAGGCTTACTTGGTACCTTCTCGAATGGTGTTTGGAGCCCTTCTTAGGACCAACAAAATTTTATCCTACTTGGGTACCAAATTACTCTTTTTCCTTTCAAAATAACTACTATTTTTTAACTTCTTATATTATTCATAGTACACTCTGAGGTACATTGTCTTTATTAGCGTGTGCCCTTGACGTGCACCATGATGTCTTGCTTCACTTAACATATTTATAAATGAACTGCCTGTCCCTGTGGAGGTGTATTTTGCCTATGGCTTTATATGCTTTCCATTGCTTAACATCCAGGCACACACAACTGCATTGCCTTTTGTGGGGAATGAGAGATTTCCCCTTTTTTCTATTCTGGGATCCTGGTAAAAGTTCTACCATCTAAGGTAGCCTTCATTCCTGGCCAAAGGGTGAGGTTGAATTAACAACTTTCATGAGGCAGCTGGGATCACTAAGGTATATGCATCCTAGTAAAAATCAAAAGCATTTGGGATTCTTGAATAGCAGGTCTAATTCATAGGATTGAAACTGCTGTAGACATATAATATGTCAGTCTGCTCTGAATGTTAGTGGAGACCTTCCTGAGTGGGGACTACAAGACTCTGGGACTCCCTCATTTCTCTTCCCTATACTCCTTACGGATGGACTCCTGTGATGTTGCTATGTGTCCTCCATGGAAGTCAAGTCAAGTGGACTTTGTTGGGACATGCTATGCCACACTGCTGGGATGAATATCTATACTGGGAATGTTCCTTTGTCAGTGGCATTCACCATTTGTGATGCTTGGACCTCCTGCCTTTTGCATGTGTGTTACAGCACTGCATATCCTATGATGGGGAATCTACGTGTGCCTCTTCTCTCCCAAGGCTCTCACAGCACATTTACAAATTACAATGAATTAACAAATCATCACATCCTTAGGGAAAATGTTTTTTCTTCAATGGGATCTCTTTCCCAGAAACATTTGGCTGACTGAACAGAAACCGATGGATGGACAATTTAGTTCTCATAGCATTATTTCTGAGGATCTCATCCTTGTATTTCCTAATGTGGTCCTACACTATATTTATACTTTAAAAAACGAGTTAGTTATTCAGTTCCTTAAGAATAGTGACAGCCTCCAGGAGGTGGGTCAGGTGTCTGGCTTCCTGCCTTTCTGGGCAAATTCCTAATTGTCATGGGCACATCAAGGAGATGATGTTGTTCTGACTCCTGTGTGACAATCTGAAATCTTATCTATTGAAATAACTCAGGGGAACTCTGGAAGATGCACAATGATGCTTTATTGGATCTCTGTATTGGATCTCCGAATAACACCTCATAAATGTGAACACCCACATGATAAAATCAGAAAGCTTAGTGGCTCATCTTATTCACTTATAAATGAGATACTGTTTGTTAACATTGTCCCTGGGCTTGATGGACAATTCTAGTTTTATTTCTAATGTGAGAAATTAGCCGTATTGTCTGATAGTTAGTCAATGCAGAACTTCTAACAACTAAGACCTGAGAGCACCAGGTCAACACAGATCTTTGAGATGTCATCATGCCTCTCTGGCCCCTTCTTTACCACTTGCTCAGGAGTGCACATGAGAAAAATGGGTCAACACACAGTAGTAATAGGTTTTGTTTATGTAGGAAGAGCTACAGAAGTGAATGTCAAATGCCAAAGGGCACTGAATGTTGTCCCTGGGGATGCTGCACACAAAACTTCAGGGAGCCAGTGGTGACCTCTCACAATGTGTCCCCAAGCCAAGTTCCTTTTGCCCAGTACATAATATATCAGTCCCTATAACAAGTTTTGTATAAGAGCAAGAGTTTATCCACAGTTTGGCCAAGTATGGAAGTGGGATACCCAAGTTTCAAATCTGCCTCCTGGAGGATAGGGTTAGGGGATATTTGTGGGATAAAGGAGCAGGGTATTTAAAGTGTGGGGGAAGGTGATTGAAATCCAAGTGATGAGTGGATTTCACTGGTGTAACCAATCTTCATGACTTCTGGGATGCATGTTCAGAAAATGTCAGCATTAGCATGACCTGAGGGTGGAGGTTTGGCCTCTTGACATCAATAGGCCATCCATTGGCACACCTGCAGAGCCTCCTGGGCAGAATCCTTGCTTTCAACAAAAACAGCCTTCACATGCCTGAAAAGTAACCTAGGTAGCCATTATCATTATAACTCCTATGTCAGAGGTTCTAGTGCCTGCAAGGCTAGTAGGAACCTTAATAGTATTTTGCTAAGCTGTGTGTCTTCCAGAACTGGTGATTTTAAAAGTTAACTAAGAAAGTAACTAAGAGAAAACACAGGTTCTCAGAGTCAGAGAAGTAGAAAGTACAAAGGGTTGATTAGTATAAGTGAGACTGGGTCAGCTGTGTTAGCTGTTGGCTAGTAATTGTCAGAATGAGGATTCTTTCTTCCCTTGGAGTCTTGGAGACAAACTCATTAGATGGTCAAATTCTTGAGAATGTGGGGGTGGGGGTGGGGGTGTGGGATGGGGTGGGTGGTGGTGGTGGTAGGAGATGGTTCTTGATGGAGATGGTTCTTGATGGAGCCTTTGGTGCTTCAGAAGATACATAGTTACAATCTTAAGCCCTTCTTTTACTACATGCCCAGGGGGTGATTATGGCTCACCTGCCAAAGGCTTGATTTTAAATGCACTTATATTTCTTCAATATTATTGACATTTAATGAACATCTCAGATTGACCAGTATAAACTTATTTTAAATTTATTTTTGAGTTGCTTAATTGCACAGCCGCTGTAGAGTGCATCTGCATTTATTTTCTTTCTTTATTATTATTATTTTTTTGGTACCAGAGATTGAACTCAGGGGTACTCGACCACTGAGTTGCTTATTAGCACCTTGCCATTGCTCAGGCTGGCTTTGAACTCGTGATTCTCCTGTCTCAGCCTCCCAAAGTGTTGGGATTATAGGTGTGCGCCACCACGCCCGCCTGTGCATATGGATTTCATAAGGAATTGTTTTACAACTAGGTGTCTGAATGTGATTTTTAAATTATGGATGTACTTTTTGGGTAACTGCACCCCACACCAGCTAGGCTTCTGGAAAATTGTAGGAAGCACAGGAGAAGGGAGTCAGAGCACACCTAGATGGGTCCAGAGGCAGGATTCTGCATTTTCTATACACTCCTAGCCAGAAAGGCTGCATGTAGATAACTGGAATTGTTTCCTAAGGAATCGAAGCTAAAGCAAATGCTGGAGTAAATTCCTCTCAGCAAAGTAGGCAAGGTCATGTGCAAAACCTCAGGGTGTAAAGCCCAAAGATCTCTGAGAAGGTAAGCAGAGTATCACAGTGCTGCCTGCATCTTCCCTAAGTACACTGCCTGCTTTCCTTAACCTTATCCCAACTCACTCTGGTCATCTAGAACCCCTAATGAGACACCTGTGAATTCAGATGCAGTTAAGTGAGGAAAGAAACAGAGCTGGTTTATATGCCATTAGAAACAATGTTAACAGTGACCTGGGGGTAAACTTACCTTGGCAGCACTTCCAATTTAGCATTTATTTGTGTGACCTCTGGATGCCCTGAAGATGGGCAGGTCTTTTAATTCACATTAGCCACTTGGCATTTCTCCCCTTGGATATCTGTCTGCTGTGGTGCTTGTTAAAATTTGAAGAAGGCATGCACTGATTTTCACCTTTCACCTCTTAGTACTTCCCCTCTCTGCACAAAGCTGACACTCTGACACTCAGGGCATTGAATGCCTAGGGTCTACCAGAGCAGTGGTCAGTGTCATCACTCTGTGTGGTCCAAGTAATGAAGGCAGGGAGGGTCCTGGACTTGTCACATGCGTGGGCTATTTTGTTTTCTTCATTTTCTCATCTTCTCCAAATTATTCAGCACATTTGGGTCATCTCCTGAGGACTCTAATAAAGTGGCAGGTGACTGATGACTAAGTCATGAAATGGCTGTAGATCGCAGCACTTGGTGTGACCTCTTGCTGTAATTGCAGGAGGGCAGCACGAATTGCTGCGGGCAGCCTGACTGTCTTGCATCAGGTGATGATGCCTGGAGGGAAATTACCAGGCACTTCATAGTCTTCTTACTGGATCCTCATTCCAATCCTAAAACAAACTTATCCCACTTTTCTTTTAGGGGCAAAGATGTTTTTGTAGCAGGTGGCTTCCCGGACTTTAGGACTTTGCTCTGTGCAATTGGGGCCCTAAGTGAGGTGTTTTTTTTTTTTTTTTTTTTTGCTTTTGTTTTGCTTTGTTTATTCAGCCAAGCTTTCTGTGAGGGGGCTGAGGCTGGAGAGTAGCGGGCAGTGGACAACAGCCTTTTTGGGCAGTGGGAGAGCTGTGGTGAGGGGCACCTTTCTTGTGGGTTCAGGATTAGTCACTATAAAATGGTAATTGAGAAATGCTGGGCTTCATTTCAGGGGCTACTGGATCCTTTGTGGTCTTTATTGAAAATTTGCAGTGTTTGATAATGCAGGCTGATCAGTTTTAAGAACTATGGATGTTATATCCCTACTCCACTTTATTTTTTATTTTGAGACAGGGTCTCAGTAAATTGCTGTGGTTGGCCTTATACCTGTGCTCCTCCTACCTCAGCCTTCCCTACAATCTATTAATGCTAATTAGTAGGGGGGCTGCCCGTAAGCCCAGCCCTTCTAATTAGTATTTTGGTTTGTTTTGTGTTGGGCAAGAGTGGTCTCCCATATTGTTTCAAGCTCCCTCATATTCCTAAGGTCAGAGTTTGTATATTCCCCATTCTCTCTCTTCAACACTATTAAATTTTAGGAAAAGCACCACCCACCCCAGTACTATGGATAGCAAGCATGCGCAGAGGACCAGTAGCTCAGCTTCATGGCCTGCAGGAATCTGGAGTTTTATCTGTGACTTTTGTCCTGCTGACATGATTGCCTTATGGCAGGGGGTGTTCTGAAGTTTCATTACTTTATCAGGGAACCCAGGTGATCAAGTAGCTTAATTTGAATACCAGCAGCACCTCTTCCCCACAGATAAAGGATATGAAATGTTCAAGGTTGATTCAGTGCAGATGTTGAAAGCTGGCCTGCAGGGATAGGGTTTACCCTTCAAGGAGAGGCTGGTTTTAGGGCTACATGCTGGGAACACACTGATATTTTTCATTTGGCTATGCTTCTCTACATGGGTTCACATGTTAATTATATTTCCTGGCTTCCAGAGAGAATGAAAAGGACAAAACAATGGTGAAATAAAAAAAGGAATTGGATTATTAATATGCTCTTGAGAAGTTTAATACTAAGTAGCATGAGCTTGAACACAGGAAAGCTGATAGTTTTTCAGTGGTTTAGGCTGAGTCATCTAAAATTTCAAATGTAGAAATTTTTAGCATAAAAGAATCAATAATACTTAATTTCTAACATTTTAAAAAATAGCTATAAAATCAGGAGCTGTTGCAGCAAGAATGCTACTCAGGATTGTCAGTTAACTCTCAGCTAGAACCAGGCAGACCAGAAATTATATCAGAAAGTCTGCACAGATAGTGGGGCTAGGCAGGAAGGCACTGAGTGCTGACTCACCTTCTCTTGAAAAGCTAAGGCTGAGAATCCATCGCAGGCTGGAGGACTCTAAGGAGACAAGATGATGGCATTTAACGTAGTACGATCCTGGAGTAAAGCCTGGACCAGAAAAAGGGAGTGAGTGGAAAATTCAAGAAATCAAAATAATTTGAGGTCTTGTGAATAACACTGTCCTACTGATCTCTTGAACATAATTATCCCATTATGTGACTGTTGCTGAGAGTAGATTTTAAATCTTCTTACCACAAAAGAGTTAGTATTGTAGTAATATATATGCTAATTATATGATGTAGCCACTCCATCATGTATAAATATGTCAAAATGTGTGGTACACCATAAATATATGCAACTTTTTTGTCAGTGAAAAACAATATTGTCTGAATGTTAGTATCTTAGTTTTGATCAAAGTTTCCTGGGGAATCTAGTTAAAAAGCATATAGGAATTGCCTATACAATCTTTATAATTTTCTGTAAATTGAAATTATTTCAAAATAAAAATATAGAAAATGCACTACAAAACAACCATAATCATAGCTGATTTGAGATGCAGGACCAAAGAAAAACACATTGTGCTTAGGAAAATTTTGAATATTTGAACAAAGATTTATTGCTGTAAATGAGGAAATCTTAGAAGGAACCTGGGTTTAACTATCATTAAGTTTTATATTCTCCTGGAGGAATAGCAGCACGTGCATATAACATTGTGCATGGAGGATACAGCCAAGAGACAGGAGTTCCCACATAAACATCTAGGAGTCCATATGCAGGTGCCAGATCATCCCAACTCCTGCCTCGTAAGCACATCTACTTACACACAGGGCATGGGTGTCAGTGCTAGCAGTTAATGAGCTGACACATATTAAAAAAATTAACAATGAATACAGTCTAAAACTGTCAGATATTATTATGAGAGCCTTGACTTAGGTATGAGTATTGGGAGAAAGAAAAAAAAAACAATTATTTCTCTATAGAGAAAAAAAAATGAGACATTGCCATTTTCTAGACATTATTGGATAATGATTTTCAAGCTTATTTCCAAATTTTTATAATTACAATGTAATTTGAAATCAGAAAATTCAATGAGAAAAACATAAATCTAAATCCTTGGGTTCCTCAACTATAGATTCAAGCAACCTCCAATCAAAAAAAATTTGACAAAAATGTCTGAATATGTACAGACATTTTTTTCTTGTGATTTCCCCTAAATAATACTGTTATCATAGCTGTGTACATAGCATTGCATTGTATTAGGCATTGCAAGGGATATAGAGATGATTTAAAGGATATTGAGTGTACTTTATAAGCAAATATTACATCATTTTATAATGGACTTGAACATCCTTGGAATTTAGTATCCAAGGGGGTCCTGGACCAAGTCCCTAGTGATACTGATGGACAACTGTGCACATCTCATATTTGTGTTAAACTGGAACAATAAAATACATCAACAGTATATCCTTGGGCACCCTTAATTCTTATATTTCAGCAGGCACTGGACACAACAAACCTCAGTCATTTTTTTTAATGCTCTGCTGTCTTGAATGCTTGGGAAAGTCTTTGTCTTTCCAGACAGCAAAGGTGCCACTTGCTGGGTGGGGCTCTCTAACCCTCCCAACTGGCCCCTCCCAACTCTTCCTCTTCTGCACAGAAATCTCCTCCACTCTGCACTACACTTTATTTCAAATTGCTTTTGAGATGTCTATTTGTCCTATTAGTCTGCAAGCACCTGAGTGCTTCACATCATAACCATCTTACTATCTCAGCCATTAGCACTGTACTTCCTAACTCTGGGGATCCAGGATTAAGGTTTTCTAGCTGTACAGTGGATATTTTTCTTCATGTCCAGTAAAGGGCAAATCATGCATAAAGGCCAGTAAAGGTAAGAGTTCCAGGGAACCTTGATGTGTAGTCCAAACCTGCACTGAGTTGACTCTTTCAGCTTCTACCCAAATTAGCATTGAACTAGTAGTGAACACTAGAAAGCTAGGGTTTAAGAGTTACAGATCAGAATAGTTAATGTAGCCTTCATTAATTTACCCTTACTGTGTTCTTTATTGTGTGTGTGTGTGTGATTATGAGATAGCATGTATTCTATAATTTGAAATGATGATTTTTGTGTTTCATTGATCATTGATGTTCACATTCTTTTTTTCTTTTTCTTTTTTTTTGGTACTGGGGATTGAACTCAGGGGCACTAGACCGCTGAGCCACATCCCCAGCACTAGTTTGTATTTTCTTTAGAGACAGGGTCTCACTGAGTTTCTTAGTGCCTCACCCTTGCTGAGGCTGGCTTCGAACTCTGTGATTCTCCTGTCTCAGCTTCTCAAGCACCTGGCAGATGTTCACTTTCTTAATAAGATTTTTTGAAGTTTTTAAAAATTTTATTCAATGTACAAAGAGCCAGTGTATTTTCTTTCACTGGATGGATGTCCTGGGATAATCCATTCAAGGAAGTTCACTTAGTCCAATTTAATGAAGCCTATATTCCTTGTGTACTGATGGAAACAGTAGTGCCACATTGAAGGCATTATTTCCAGATCAGAGTGATAACCTTGGTTGAATATTCCTAGTGCCTTCAGTAGAGCTGCTAGGGACCCATCTTACTTTCAGGGAGGCAATGAGGCAAAAAGATGGATTTTAAATATACCATTTTTCTTATTTCCATTTCCATGAAAAGGAGCTGGTGGCTGGACTCCACTTGTATCAAATAAATACCAGTGGCTGCAGATTGACCTTGGAGAGAGAATGAAGGTCACGGCTGTGGCCACCCAGGGAGGATATGGGAGCTCCGACTGGGTGACCAGCTACCTACTGATGTTCAGTGACAGCGGGAGGAATTGGAAACAGTATCGACGAGAAGAAAGCTTCTGGGTATGTTCCTCTGTTGGGAAACATGGTCTGTCAGAATATAAATTTTGCCAGTTCCTGTGGGTTGCTGCAATCTATCACACCAGCTACAGAAACAGCCTCCGAAAGCACTTGAACAAGTTTTCAAGTGCATGAAAGACACAAGTGGCTTTAAAAAACACATTGCCCATATTTAATTAATGAATAAGTAAAAATAGAACAGTTTTATAATCCAGTAACATTCTGAGACTGTACTCTTAGTCATATAAAGTCTAGGGATCAAGAAGTCACATACAATCAACTTTATGCTTATTCAGTTACTCAGGAGTTTGCATTGCCTTGACATTGTTAAATCCATTACATTTATTCTTCTGTGACCTCTGATTAACTGAGATTTCTAAGAAACAGAACACTTAAAAATACATGTAATGGAGAATCTCCCTATGGAGCATGTGTACTCAGAGACCTAGGTCACCCTTGTCATTCATGACCTGTAGGACTCATTAAGATACCTAGAAATCATAACTATTTTCAGGTATTTAAAATGATATGAAAGGTGACATCTTTTTTACTTCTGAATACATGTCGATGCTTCTTTTAGAAGATTTAAATTTTATTTACTTTTTGAATATTCTAATAGCTCTAGTTTATTATAGACTTAGGACTTACTATGTCAATCATTCTGTGCTCTGAAAGACAAGCTCTAAAGGGAGAGCATTGGAGCCCTCTGCATAGTACCTGCTGGTTGGTGGATCACCCAGTGGGGGTGAGGACTGAGGTAGGTTTGTCAGAGGGAGAAGAAATTGCTTTTTATTGAAAATGTGGTTTAGGGGCTGGGGCTGTAGCTCAGTGGTAGAGCGCTTGCCTCACATGCGTGAGTCACTGGTTTTCGATCCTCAGCACCACATAAAAATAAATAAATAAAATAAAAATATTAAAAGAAAATACAATTTAGGTGGTTGCCAGGGGCTGGGTGAGGGGAGAGGGGGCAGCTAGTGTTAAGTGGGTATAGGGTTTTAGTTTGGGAAGATGAAAAAGTTCTGGAGACTGGTGGAGGAGACAGATGCACAGCAGGGTGAATGGACTCAATGCAGCACAACTGGAGGCCTGAAAACAGCTAACGGTGAAGTTTATGCTAATGTACAATTTACCACAGTAACAAAGTAGTTTAGCTTCATTTAATTCAGGCTAAGGATATTGGATAACTTATCTTTTTCCTCAATTTCCATGGCAAGGGGAAGAATGTTAGCTTAAAAGCCACTACTTCTTAGCACATCGCTTATCAATAAGGCTGTAAGGCCACAAAATGATCATAATCTTGGGGTAACAAATTGCCCTCAGTAGAATTTTGTTAAGACTCTGTTACTGGGCTGGGATTGTGGCTCAGTGGTAGAGCGCCTGCCTCGCATGTGTGAGGCACTGGGTTCGATCCTCAGCACCACATACAAATGAATAAAATAAAGATATCTGACTATCTACAACTAAAAAAAAAATTAAAAAAAAAACAACTCTGTTACTTACTGTATGTAAATAGATTGTGGAGTATTTTTATCTCTGAAACTCTTACTAGCTTGGAAATAAATGTTGGTGTTAATTAAATCAAGAACTAGTTCTATAACAATAGATAAAAGAGCAAAACAGGTTGAAATTTGTAAGAATTTTTGGTGCTGGCCTTAAAGAAACAGGTTCCAGGTATATGATCGGAAGTAGATATTAATGTTGAGCTAACTCAGTGAAAACCATGTCCATGCTAGGGTTGAGATAAACATTGATTAAGAATGAATAACATGGTTGGGGGCATAACTTAGTGGTAGAACATTTGCTTAGCATGTTTGAGGCCCTGGGTTCAAAAAAAAAGAGTGGGTAAGAGTTAAACTTAATGAGGCATCTGTGAATATAGAAAACTTGGGTTCAAAACTAAATACAACTTTTTCACATTAAGTAAGTAATAGCTAATGCATGCTTATTCTTAGTTGCATTAAATCAGGGTTGCATTTTTAACCCCCACTCCAATTAAATGACTGAGAAATGGTGAAAATTCTTAGGTTTCACTTAGACCAGAGGGAAGCCACATGTGCCATTTCCATTTCATGTCAGATGCCCTGGGATAAATAGTGTCAAGAAAGTGGTGTTCATAGTGGTTGCTTTGTAAATGCTTCTTGAATTAATGGATTAACTTCTATCATCATTTGGTAGTTAGATTGGCTATGGAGGATTCATATTTCAGAATCCATTGAAAATTGGGATTAATTTTGAAAGTTGATTTTTAAAAAAATTATGTGAAGTATAATTGCCATACATGACGAAAAGAATAAATTTGAAAATTAAATAATTTTAGGTGACAATATATTGACCAAGCTCTCCACATTTCTTTCTTTTTTGAATATATTCTCATAATTATGAAAAGTTGATATGGATGTAGCAAGCAAAGAGAAAATATTTTAATTTTTGAATACTTTCTATTAAATGATTTTTAAAAATAAAAATGGAGAGGATTATTAATCCTAGACCATGTGTGTGAGGATGTGCTGCCCACTTCTGTCCTTGGCCAGCAGTGCGTGTTTTGGCTATGCTGTAGAGTGGTGTCAAGAGCTCGCTGCTCCTGCTCCCTAGGAGCTCACTTCGAAACCCTGACTGTGCTTGCTCCCTGCACCCCCAGCACTGCATGGTGCTTGGTAATGAAATGTTTGCTGAATTAACAAATGAATGAAATCTAGCATTCTTGATTCCCAAACTCAGTGAAGCTCCTTCTATTCTGCTTTTCTCTAGCCCTTTGTCACTGTAGAGTTTTCTCCTTGCCTGTATTTTGAGCTCCCATAAGAAAGATGCTCCATCTTTGCATCTTGTGTCTCTGTCTCTGCTATGGTTTGATGGTATGGCCCCATCCATATATTTGAAGATAAGATGCAAAGTTGTGGTCTAGCCTAAGGCAATGGGTTCGCTCTTTGGTGAGTGCAAAACCAGTAAGCACACCAGGAGATAGAAGAGTGTGGGAAAGTTTATTACTTGCATCAAGTCTAGAGAGCACTCAGGGTAGCTCCCATCACAGCACTTTACTGGGGAAACTCACATGCAGGGGTGGGCTATTCCTGAGCATGCTCATTCGAAGATTAGGCCTCTTAAAACATTTCTGGCAATGCCTCCTGGGCAGAGAAGTTAGTATTATAAAGAGCAAATTTTACTGTAGGTCACCTGTAAAAGCGAGGAGTCAGTTATTCTGCTATTTTGGCTGGTTTCTGATGAGTGTCTCTGGAGAGCCTTATTTGGAACAGAACAACTCTAAAGGCACCTTAATGGTTTGGGGGACAGCAGCTCTTCTCTGCCCACACCACCAAGCATAGGTAATTGTCTCTAAAATTGCCTGCCTGGCAGCTACCAGCAGTCACCAGGTGGGGTCTTTAGGTGGTTAAATCACAATGGCTCTCCCCTCAGAGTGGGATTAGTGCCTTATAAAAGAACTGGAGGAACTAGCTGGGCCCTCTCCCTTCCAACTCTGAAGGAGGACACATTGTCACTGAGGAGCAGGGCTTCACCAGACACTGGGTCTGCTGGTGCCCTGATCTTGGGCTAGAAAATTTGCCATTAAAAAAAAAAATCCTTGTAAGAGTTACACTTTTTTAAAAAAACATTTAAAAAAAATTGTCGATGGACCTTTATATTATTTGTTAATTTATTTGTATGTGGTGCTGAGAATCAAACCCAGTGCCTGACATATGTTAGGCAAGCGCTCTACCACTGAGCTACAGCCCCAGCCCCACACTTTTTATCGGTAAGAGAAATATGCATTTATTGACATTGTCATTGTATTGGTTTTCTGTTGTTGCTGTTACAGTGTCCTGCAATCAATGGCTTCCTACAAAACACAATTATTAGGTCATAGCTGACATAGGTATAATGTCTGGGTGGATGTGGATGAATTCTGTGTGTAGATTTCAGCAGGGCTGGTTGTTTTGTTTGCTTGTTTCTTTTGTGGGAGGCTCTGGAGAAGAATTATTTTTCAAGGTGTATCAGAAATGCCCTAGAACCTTCCCCGGGTTCACTGGTTCACTGGGAGGGATTCCAGGGCTCAATGTATGGTCTTATCCATGGGTATGGTTGACTGCAGCTCAGAGCACAAAGCAAAGTTAGTAAAGGGAAGAGACACCTGGGGTAGGAGCCTGAGACCAGAATGAACTTCTGATAGCCCTCTTCCCTTATGGTCCACTGATGAAATGTGACCCTCTAGGGAAACTCATCAGCATTTTGGAGAACGAGTCATATTGGAAACCTCTATCTCACACATACCAAAATGGATTCCCAGAAGGAAAGAGGTGTTGAGCATCAACCACCCTGATTTTATAAACCATTCATGACCAGCCAGCCACTCTTATCCTCAGGGTCATGGGAGTGGATTCAGATGCTGGCAGACAGATCTGCTGTGCCACCCCTCCTGCACTGCTCACTTGGGACTGGACAACTGTTACTACTTGCAGTTGTAGGTCTGATGGCTGCCAGTGGGGTGGCAGGTCTCTCAGCTCTAGATGTTTCCCTTTATTCCTTCTCCTTTTCTGGTGGTCCCTCCACTAGTGACTGGTAGAGATCCTTGAATGGTACAGATTTCAGGGACCTCCTGCTGCATCTCCTTGTTTTCTTCTGCTCCAGCTAGAGAAAGTTTTCTGCTTTGCAGGGCTCAGGGGCTTAAGCTGGATCAACATGGTCACCCAGGGTCACCTTTCTAACCTCAGTCATGTGTACAAAGTCCCCTTTTCTGTGGTTGTCTTATAGTTACAGGTTCCGCACATTAGTGAATGGACATCTGTGAAGCCATTCTGCATGCCATACCATATTTACACATCCTAATTGTTGTTTTATTCCTGCATTTAGTTTGCCTCCTACCAAAAAACATTTTCTGTTGGACCTTAAGATACAAGTGTTGTATGAAATAATTTCAAAGTGGTATCTGAGTACCTGTTCAGGGTTGGAGGGTGAGGTCATCCCCATGACTAGCTGCTGGTCACTGGCTTAAAGCCTTGTTGCCCTAACCTGTATCCCAGGAGGAAGACTGTGTATTCACTTTCTCCCTATGATATGGACTTTCACATATTTTTTAATAAGGCTTCATTAAATACTCATTCTCCAGCCTCAAAGTATCTTGGATACTCTTTCTGTCTTCATTTTTTTTCTTCTGGTTGTGTCTATGCTCTGTGCTAAATTTACTACTACATGCCAATAATCTCTCCTCCACAATTCAAAAAGAAATTATTGGAAAATATGTATCCTAACTCCAGCTCCTTATTGGAAAGGGGCACTATTAATGGCCTTTATTCCTGTCACTTGGGCAAGTGTTCCTATGCTTTGCTATGTGTTTGCCTTTGGGATATTAATTGGTACATGAAACACAATATATGCCTTTCTAAATGCACAAAAATTCCAGACTGACACCCAGTTGATCACTGTCTGCAGCTAAGGGGTTTGGGCCTATAGGACCCTTATGCAAAGGAACTTTTTTTTTTTTTAAATCGGTGTTCTGTTTCACATTTTTTTCCCTTGAGGAATGACCTCCCATGGCTGAACTGCATTTATATCTGAAAACAACCAAATGAATGAACATATTCAAAATTATGGAATCTATTCCAAAAGGAAGAGGTCTTTTTATGTGAGGGAAGTTTAGGAATGTATCAAGTTATGGTTGAAGGTATAGGAAAACCTACACCTTCTTATACCAAGGAACACAGTATGTCTTAGGACATTCAAGTTCGTTTGATATGAAGACTGAATATCCTTGTCTAAAATGTTGTTGAAGAAGAGTCAACTAAACAAAGTCAGATGGACCATTATGGCAGAGAAAGCACGTTTCCTAGAAGATGTTACCATTTTTTGTTGTTGCTGCTGTTTTTTTTTACAAGCAACTTGGTTTAAAAAGCATGCCTTATTTCATTGTGCTTTACCTTATTGCATTTTACAACTTTGTAAAATTTTCTTTTTCTTCCCTCCTGCACCTCCTCCTTTTTTCAAATTGAAATTCCTCCTCCTCCTTTTAACAAATTGAAGGTTTGTAGCAATACTGTGCTGAACAATTCCGTAGGCAACATTTTTCCAACAGTGTGTGCTTATTTCTGGTATCTGTGTTGTTTTGGTAATTCATGCAGTAGCTCAAGCTTTTTCATTATGATTCTATATGTAACAACAATCTGTGATCTTTGGTGTTACTATCTACTTGTTTTGAGGCACCATGAACTGTACTCATGAGATGGTGAACTTAATAAATGTGATCTGTGTTCTTATTCTCCATCAACTGGTGTTCCTCATCTTTTCTCCTTGGGCCTCCTTATTCTCTGAAACAAAAACATGTTTAAATTAAATGGTAATAATTCTGCTCATAATATTAGCAATACCTTGTATTTATTGGGAATTTACCGCATATAAGATACTGGTAAATTACTTTACAAATCATATTCTCATTTTCCAAATAAAATGCAGCATCATTTATTTGCAAAAATTAGAGCATTTAGTAACTTTGCAATGGCCTCTAAGTGCTTATGTGAACGAAGAATTGCTTGTCTCTCATTTCTAAATGAAAAGGTAGAAATAGGTAAGCTTAGTAAAGAAGGCATGTGGGAAGATAAGACAGGCCAGACGCCATGCCAAACAGGCAAACTTGGAATGCAAAGGCTGTTTTTCAAGGAAATGAAAAGTGCTACTCCAGTAAACACAGAAATGATATGAGAGTAAAACAGCCTCATTACAATATTATAATACAAAGTTTTAGTGGGCTGGATTAAAGATCAGCCACATCATTCCCCTAAACCAAGCCCTAATCCACAGCAAGGCCCTAATTCTCTTCAATCTCACGAAGGCTAAGAGGGGTGAGGAAGCTGAAGAAGAAAAGTCTGAAGTAGCAGCAGTTGATTCATAAGGTTTAAGAAAAGAAGCCATCTCCACAGCATGAATGTGAGGCAGCAAGCCCTGGTGGAGCAGCTGTAGCAAGTTACTCAGAAGATCTAGCTATGACCCCTCAGGAAGGTGGCTGCACTGCACAACAGGTTTTCGGTACAGACTGGACAGCTTTGTATTGGAGAAAGAGACTGTCAAGGACTTTTAAAGCTAGAGAGGAGAACTTACTGCCTAGCTTCAAAGGATAGGCTGACTCTCTTTTTGGAGTCTAATACAGCAGTTTTTTAAAATTAAAAGCCCATTCTCATTTACCATTCTCAAAATCTGTACAAAACAAAGGCCCTAGGTAACCAAGGAGCCTGATACTCAATAGGTAATCCTCAGACCAGCAATTTCACTTGGTATTTTGATAGAAATATCAAATCTCAACCAGCACCCTCTTGTGGCTAGACAGTCACTTCTCTTTAGTTATGAAAGTTCTAGACAGGGGGCTGGGGCGTGGCTCAGTGGTAGAGCGCTTGCCTAGCATGTGTGAGGCACTGGGTTCAATTCTCAGCACCACATATAAATAAATAAAATAAAGGTCCATTGACAACTACAAAGTATTAAAAAAAAGAGAAAGTTTTAGACAGTATCTTCTTCTCATAGAAGGCTGTTGTGCAGTGTATTCACCTTCATCAACTGTCTTGGTTAGATCTTCTCAGTAACTTGCTCTAGCTTTACATCAGCATTTGCTGCATCTAGCATCAGAATCTGGGTTCTGAGTTCTCCATGGGACTCAAGCACAAGTTAGACTATGAGAAGCACTGACTGAGACAACCTAAGTTTCATCTGTGGGAAGGATTGCTGTGCTCCACCTGGATCCTGGGGGACTGTGTCACCCGCTTAAGGAAGTGGCTTGTTCTGTGCATGTGTTAGTGGGAGTGGATGATTCTCTCTGCAACCAGACTTTAAGATTCTTGCTTCTGTGGTCTTGCAAGAGTCACTGACCTGGTAGAGCAAAGCTCAGTATGTTAATTGCTTATCCAGTGGGATTCTAATTGCTTTTATCAATAAATAACTAAATGGTTTAGAATTTATCCTTTCAGAACTATAATATTTCCTGAATTTCACATTCTGTATTAACCAGGGCTTTTCTCTTTCCATTAAAGCCTCATCAGAAGTCTAATTTAGAATATTATGTCCCTGTGAATTTAGATTGGGAGCTATGATTCAGAATTTATTGATGACTTGCAATTTAGTAGGGTTTTCCTTAATAAAAAAAAGTCTAATACAGCAGTAATTTCAAATTAAAAGCCCTTTCTCATTTACCAGTCCAAAAATCTTTTCTTAGTCTTTTCTTGTAAAATACATTCTTCTAAGAAAAGACTGCTAAAAAACACATTTAAGAAAAATTAGAAATTATTTTAAATAACTATAAGTTCTATTATAAATAATTTTATTTAATGTATTTCTTTTGCATTAAAAAAACATGTGCCAGTAGATCCTTAGATGAAAATAAAATAGAAATAACAAACAATTTGAAACATTCTTTAGGGAAAAAAATCCCAAGCTGAAAAAAAAAGGAAATGTGGACTAATTAATGAAGCTAATTAATGTTGTACTGAAGGAGATGTGACAGTTTCACAGTATTCTGAAAGATCTCAAGGGTGACTCCAAGGTAGAAGAAATGACAGGGAAATATTGGAAGCATGAAGGGTGGGATGGGTACTTCTGTTTTATCTGCAGTGCTTTATGTATTAAGAGAGTCTGATTCTCCCTGTCAAATCTAGATAGTGAGTACATGTGTAGGTATTATTTGGGTGCTTTAAAACATTTCCATAATTCAAAAAGATAGTAAAGCATATTGGATTTAGGTTTAAAAGAACTGTGGATACTTGTGTTAATAGGAAGATCATATGACCCCAATGAAATCAAAATAAAGAGGATAAGAATGGTGTCAAGTCACAATACAAACAACTTGATAATCACAGATAAGAAAAAAATGTTTGCCACCTCAGTGTCTGTAGCAGCTCAATTCACTATAGCCAAACTGTGGAAACAGCCTAGATGTCCTTCAATAGATGAATGGATAAAGAAACTGTAGTATATATACACAATGGAATATTACTCAGCCTTAAAGAAGAATGAAATCATGACATTTACGGGTAAATGGATGGAGTTGGAGAATATCATGCTAAGCAAAGTAAGCCAATGCCAAAAAAACCCAAAAGCTGAATGTTTCCTCTGGTAAGTGGATCCATAATGGGGAGAGGGGGCAAAGGAAGAAAGGAGGAACTTTGGATTGAGCAGAAGAAAAGGAGGGGATGGGAGGGGGTTTAGGGGGAGGAGATAATGGAATGAGATGGACATTATTACCCCTATGAATGAGTATGATTGCACAAATGTTGTGACTCTACATCATATACAACCAGAGAAGTGAAAAGTTGTGCTCCATTTGCGTAAAAAATAAAATTAATTAATAAAAGAAAAGATAAAAAATACTTGTGTGAAGGAATAAGACATTCTAGTAATAATGAATCTCCTTTGGGAAAAGGAATAGGGAAATTCACTTGACAGCTTACTCAGTTATTTATGCATTGTTTATTTCAGGATTAGATGTATTACCATAACATGCCCATGTTTCTAATTTTATTGCTAATGAGCAGATGACTCAAACAGAGCCACACCCCACATCATCTAGGAAGTTTCATAGAAGGATCTCTAGGATCTTCTGGGTATGGCCTTGCTATCAGTGACCTGTCCTAGGCCCAAGTTCTCCAGTTCCTAGTACAGCTCCAAGACTGGCTGGTCTCTTGCAGAACAGCAGCAACACTTTAAGAGTTCTATGCTGTCACTTTTACATACTTTGTGTCATCCACTCCCTATCATGTGCCTCACCACATTGGAGGTCATTGATTCCTTGCAGGATTAGTTTTGTCCCGCAGACAGTCTTATTAATGGCACATATCATGGTGGATAGCAATTGCCTTTTCTAAGTGGTTTCTTCCCCCCTGGGCTCTGAGAGCTATTTGGTCAGGGATTAAACTTCTCAGAGGGTCAGGTCCATTTTAGTTTCTCAATAAATATTGGATTGAATTAAGAAGACCTCAATCCAGATGGATAGTTTGGGGAAACAGAAAGTTTGCCAACCATATGATGCTGTTTCTGGAGGAGCAGATTTGGGTGCCAGACCTCAGCAGGACAACAGGTTAAGCATTTCCCCCCCCACAAAGTTGGACAAAGAAGAAAGAACCTAAGGGGGAGTGGTCCTATTTGTGCTGGATCATGGGTCTCAGTGACAACAGAGATAGATGCTGGACTCAATCTCTAGAAAACTCAGAGCAGCTGAAAGGTTGAAGAAAGTGAATGGACCCTCTGATCTGTAACCACAAGATAATTGATGACTCCCCAGGGGCCATCGATTCTGTAGCACCTGCCTCCTGTGATGATTTGCTGCTCTGGGCAGATCTCTGTTCTTCCATCTATTATATCCCTCCCCAGTACATTAAACTGCTCAAAAGCCCCTCCCTTTGTACAAAAATTGCTTAGACATCCCCCATTCTACACCTAAAACTTTTTTTATTGTCATTTGTTCCAAACATACTCTTTTACTTCATCTCTTGCTTACTTCACATAAATTCTGGAGTCAGAGGCTATGGCTTGTTTATTTTCTGTATCCATGGTACCAGCTTCATTGCTTTTCAAATGTAATAATTTTGCTCATTTGAACTGTTTTTAAGTTTGTGGTGAGGACTGATATGGTAGGCAAGAGGAAATTTAAGTATGTAATAAGATAGGTAACAAAACTCAAGACATTACAAATTACAGCTTTGCCTTTTATATAATGAAGTGGTTGCTGAAGTGGTATTACTAGAGACATATGGAAATTAGGATGTACTTTATGGGAAAGATGAGTTATAAACAATAACATGAGTGGAGGCTGGCAGACTCACAGGAGAGAGAGCTTTAAAATTAGGATTTTTTATTCATTCAGGAGAACAAGCCATTGAGATTCTTTTCATTTTAAGGAAGAAAATGAGTAATGGGAAAATGAAATTCTTAACAAAAGGGTGCTCAGCAACACAACACATTGAAAGGCAGTGTTGAAGAGCTGGGTTTCAGGAGGGTGGGAGGACAGCAGCATATCACAGAAATTCTTCCTAAACCACTGCAGTTTAGTTGGCTCAGACTCATAAGACATTTTACAAATGGTGAGGCTTGTGGGTAAGTTAGTTGAGCATTACAGATTCTACAGCTTGTATACATAATGCAAATATGTCAAATGCGTAAGTATGCAGGGTATCGAGGGATAATTTCCTGACATAGAAGATTCAAGTGTTCTGGTGACAGAAAATGCCCCACAGTGGAGGTGAAGCGATCAGGACACAGTTGTGTCCATAGCTCTTGATAACTCCTGCAGGTTAGGGGCCCCACGGTATTGATGCCAGTTGCAGTTAGAATGATCTTTTGCCTTTAATGCAGAGCACACTTTATAAATTTTTGCAGACATAAGCATAATGAAATAAATGATATAAATTTGCAGAGGGGGATGACAGCCTTTAAGTATTTTTTAGATATAGTAATAATCTCAAAATACGTGTTGTGATGAGAATTTCTGATCAGCAAGCCCTAAACTTTCAGAGTGGGAAAGTCAGGATGTCATTTGAAAAGCTGGATGTCATCAAGCATGCTTTAAAGTCCCAGACTAGGAGACACAGTAGTTGAAACCAGGGGTCAACGAACTTGGTCCTTGTTGCTTGCTCTTGGTTTAGAATACTTTATGTCTATCTAACGTGTGATGTAGGGATCCAGCATTATGTATTTTTCCAGATCACTACCTGTTCTTCTCCAGGTCATTTGTTCAATAGGGGTCAGTACTGACACGGATGCAAAATGGATCTGTTCCACTAATCTGGAATAAGTTTTCCCATAGAGAGCAGTTGTCTTCATGAGAGTTGTGTTACTTAAACAAATGTTTCTTTCCCAGATTTTTCTTCTGGATGAGATAAGATCCTAGGCTTGTGCTTCTGCCATTTTTCTTAACATGTTCCCAGAGGATCAATTTGGAGTTTCCCTTGCTCCTGAGAAAATAGAAAAAAAAATTTAAATGCTATGCCTTATAGACTTTGAAAGAGGAGATTTTGAGCTCTCCTTTCTAGTTTCTGTCCTTCCTTTCCTAAGTAATCAAGTGCATTCAGTTAGAGAGGGAAACAATACGAGAGGCATAGAAATCAGAAATCAAAATAAGGTATTATTATTTGCTTTTTGAAACACACAGACACACACACACACACAGATACACACATACTCACATACTCCTCAGAAACAATACAAAAGCGAACTAACACACTAATGTACTTTTTTGGGGGGAGGGGTATGGAGGATTGAACTCAGGGGCACTCGACCACTGAGCCACATCCCCAGCCCTATTTTATATTTTATTTAGAGAAAGGATCTCACTGAGTTGCTTAGTACCTCACTTTTGCTGAGGCTGGCTTTGTACTTGTGATCCTCCTTCCTCAGCCTCCTGAGCTGCTGGGATTACAGGTGTGTGCCATCACGCCTGGCACTAATGTATATTTTAGTGAAAGCAATACGAGTTAGTGCCACAAACACTTGGAGGTTGGTGGTTACATGTATCCACCTCAGTGTTAATATGGTCCCTGTTCAATAAGTTTGCAATACTATTCAATAAACTAGGTAGCCCTGATGGAAAACTATATGGAAGTTTTTCAACAAAACTAAAAATAGCACTACCATATGACTTGGTAATTCCACTCCTAGGTATGTATCCAAGGATTCAGAATCTGTTTGTCAGAGGAACAGTTGCATGACTGTGTTCATTGCAGAATTATTCACAACAGCCAAGATAAGGAATTGGCCTAAGTGCCTATCAGTGGATGAATAGATTTTAAAAATGTAGCATATTTGCAAAGCAGAATAATACTCAGCTTTAAAAATGAAGAGATTTCTGTCATTTATGAAAACATGGATGAACCTGGAGGATATTATATGAAGTGAAATAACCAAGGCACAAAAAGAATTTACAATGTAATCTCACTTTAGAATATGAATTCTAATGTAGTTGGTCTTATAGAAGGAGAGTCGAATGGTGGATACCAGGGACTGGGGTTGGGAGAGGGAACATGGAGACTGACCTAGGGGTATGATGTGCCTTTCCAGTGCAGTAGTGCATACCTGTAATCCCATCTATTCAGGAGGCTGAGGTAGGAGGATTGCAAGTTTGAGGCCAGCCTAGGCAATTTAGCAAGACTGTGTCTCAACATAAAATTTCAACAAAGGGCTTGAGAAGGTAGCTCAGTGGTAGAGTGCCTAGTACTTTATTGGAAAAAAAAAAGCCATCTGTTGTTTTTATTAGACAAGAGAAATAACTTTTAAAGATCTACTGCCCAGCATGGTGATTATACTTAATAACAATGTGTAATACATTTTAAAATTGCTAAGATAATAAATTTCAAATGTTCCCAGCATAAATAAGGGTAAGTAGACAAAGTGATAGATACATTAATTAGCTCAAATTAATCATTCCACATTGTGTATGTATATCACAACATTAATTGCATCTCATAAATATATGTAATTATTACTATTTTTTAACTAAAAATAAAAACAAAAATAAATTTTCTTCCTATCTAAGAATATTAGCTAAAAAATTAAAAGAAATATAGATCTTATTTGTTACAGGATCACAAACAATAAAATGAACAAGAAGTATTAATAAAATTTAAAACACCACGGAGGGGCATTAAAGAAAACTGGAACTAAACTCTGTCCTTTGATATCTAGGCCTGCTGCTATAATGATGTGCACTCACCCTAAATTAGCCCCAAATGAAGTGAGATCTTTCTGAAATTCATACTGAAATGCTTTCATGCAGAAGTAGCCAGGAGTATTGGTGAAAAGAATAATAATAAAAGGAATTATTCTTTTATATAAGGAAAATATAAAGCTTAATTCTAGGTAGTCAGCCCTAATTTAAATTAATAATACTAACATTAATGCAAATATAAATAATTAAACATAATAAAGTTTATTAATAAATACATTGATATAAATAGCAAATAATATACATTTTAAATCTATAACAAAAAGGAATATTCAATAAATGATATTGGAACAATGAGGTAGCTATGTGGAAAAAATATCCAAAACTGGATCCCTACTTTACACCTTAAATAGAGAGAAAATAACATTGGAGATGACATACCTTGCTGGGCTCCTAAGATGGAAATCCCATATGCCACAAAATAAGAGACTAATAAAATAGGTTTATTTAAAACTGCTGTGTGGGGAAAAAAAAGCTATCAGAAAACATAAAACATAAATGTGGAGAACATTTAAATATATATGACAGAGCCAATTTCCTTAATTTATAAAGCACTATTATAAATCAATAAGATAAAAAATATTATTTAAAAATAGGCAAAGATAGAAATAGGCAGTTTACAAAATGAAAAATCTGTAAAAAAATATGTAAGTCTGTAAAAAGATGTTTATTCCCTCTTATCCATGAAGAAATGCAAGGTAACACACCAGTGTGCTGCACAAAACATCTGTCAGGATGCTTGCTTAGGTACTTTCCCAGTGGTGTCATAGTAAAAACTGCTTTTCATTTACAATTGGCACATCTTGTGTGAGAGCTCAGATTAAAATTTAAGTAGCATATGAGATCTGTGATATCATAGCATAGCAAGAACATAAAACTAAGTTTAAAAAAAATCAAAGAGAATCATGAAACAAACAAGAGAAGTTAACATAGCTGAGTGCCTAGTGAATGCCAGAGCCCATGCTCTGTGCTTTATGCATATTTATTTCCCAAATCCTCACCTGGGCCCTGCTATGTAAGAATAAAAGAATTGTGAGAGAGAGGACAGCTAGATGTACAGTGTCACCCAGCTCATTATGAAGTCATAAGGCCTGCACCCAGGCCATCAGCTGTAGGACCCACACTCAAACCACCTCATCATAGCCAGCATGGAGGACTCATGTCAGAGATGCAATTGTGACAGTAAAGCTAAGATGATCCAGTATGGGGAACCTCCCCGTCAGGTCACAGGAGAAGCAGGTTCTGTCAGACAATGTTGGCAGGGGCATAAAATGACCAAGGCCTTTCAGGGATATTTCTGTGAAATTAAGTGAATGTCTAAAAGCACCTGTAGTTCAGTTCTCTAAGAAATGACAGTCCAAAAGCACTGTTTTTTGCAGGGATATGGATTTAACCCAGGGTCTTGTGCATGCTAGGCAAGCGTTGTACTACTGAGCTACACTTCCAGCCCCAGGACTGGTGCTTTTGATCCCCTCAAGATACCATCTACAATGAGTAACACACCCACTATTTTGAAATAAATCATGCAGGGACACTCACAGAGGTGAACAGAAGATGCCTGGACAATACTGATTGTCTCATTCTTTACAATCATTATCCACCTCATTGTAAATAGATGAGCACATGACAAATCTTGATGCCTCCATTTTATGGAATACTGGAATATGCAGGTTTTTTCTAGGAAAAGAATGAAGTAAATATACTTATTGATATGTGAGCTTTAAGAAACATTTGGTAAAGCACAGCAAAACAATGTACTACATTGTGCTACCATTTGAAATTCTTTAGGTGGACATATACATTATGCTCACATAAATGTATGGAATATTTCTGGAAAGATACATAAGAAATTATTAATGGAATTTTTTGTTCTGGATATGGAAGTAGAGGTTAATAATATAAAATTATTTCCAGTTTTAAACCACATACATGCATTGATATTTAATTAAATACTAGGTTTTGAAAGAATTAAAGAAAAAAAAAAGAATACTAAATAGCCTTTTAAAAAATTATAGCAAAAGTACATAACATTCAATTTACTATTTAGCTTTTTAAAAGTATGTAGTTCGGTTGTGTTAAAAATGTTCACATTGTTGGGCTATAGATCTCTGGAACTTTTTCATCTTGCAAAACTAAAACTATGCATCCACTGAACACTAATTCCTTCCCTTCATCCTTGGGTAGC
Organism: Geosciurus inauris; assembly: GCA_004024805.1. Lineage (NCBI taxonomy): Eukaryota > Metazoa > Chordata > Mammalia > Rodentia > Sciuridae > Geosciurus > Geosciurus inauris. Next base: position 79,284 of record PVHX01005388.1, on the reverse strand, counting down.
AACCTTTCTAATTTGTTTCTATGAGTTTGAATACTTTAAATTCTTTCCACAAGTGAAATCATATAGTATATTATCTTTTTGTTAAAGACCTATTTACTTAGCATATTGTATTTAATATTTATCTATGTTACAGCATGTGGTTGAATTTCCATTTTTTATAAGGCAGCATAATATTCCACTATATGTATATACCACATTCTCTTTACCAATTCATCTGTTTATAGATATTTTGGTTGTTTCTACTTCTTGGTTACTGCAAATAATGCTTTGGTGTCTATGTATATACAGATATCTCTTTGAGATCTGGCTTTCAGTGCTTTGGGGATATACCCAGAAGTGGGATTGCAAGATTATATGGTAGTTCTTTTTAAATATTTTGAGGAACTTTCATATTTTTCATAAGGCCTGCACTATTTTGCTTTTCTATCAACAGCATGTAAGGATTATAATTTCTATTCACTCTTCTCATAAAAGTGTTTTCTTTCATTTCCTTTGCCCACTGAAATACAGTAAGTAGTTCCTTTTTATCCATGGTTTCTCTTTCTGTGTTTTATTACCATGGTCAACCATTTTCTAAAAATATTAACATTTGTCTTTATTCTTTGAAGAGAGACCACAATCACACATGTGACTTTTATTATAGTATATTGTTATAATTGTTCTATTTTATTATTAGTTTTTGGTAGTCTCTGTGTCCAATTTGTAAATTAAACTTTATCACAATTTTGCATATATAAGAAAAAATACAGTATCTTTAGGGTTTGGCACTATCCATAGTTTCCAGCCTCCTATGGGATCTCTGAACATGGCCCCTTGATGGTATGGGGGGACTTTATTGTACCCTTAGGATGTGTAAGGAGAGGCAGTCTGCCATGGACCCTGACCTATTGGTGCATGTTCTTGTTGGATTTTCCAGAAACGCAAGGCTCTGGCTGCAGTGTATCCAGGCCAGGTGTATTTGCAACAACAGCCCTGAGTGGTGAGGTGCTATTGCCCCTCAGATGCAGGGCAGGCCTGCTGCGGCTGTGGGAGCAGTGCGTCCTGTGGCTGACTGCTCCTGTGCTGTGGAGCACCCTGCTGTGTGCACCAGCACCCATGCTGCACTCTGTGTCATTACTTAGGGAGGCCTGGGGAGCCCACACGATCTTCACTGAGCCCTGTCTCCTCTGTCATGTGGACAACTTCTAAAATGCTGCCACCCTCTAAATGTTTTCCTGGATTGGCAGAACAACCGCTTCCTGCCTAAGCTTTTCCTTTCTGCATCTAACGCACTTGAAGTTATTTTCCTTTCTCAGGGTCCTCCATGTTTATCCCTTCCCTCAAATTATACCTTTGGCATAAATTTTGTCATATAGAACATCTATATGATAATGGCTAGTAGACATATTATTTCTACTTTTTTACAAAAGGTTAATAAATTAAAATTAAATTAAATTGATAAAATTTTAAAACTCATTGCTTTTTGAAATTTTCAGTTCAATGAGGATTTAGTCTTGAGTTTCCTTCATATAAATACAATCTAAGTCATTTATATCTGCAGTGAATATATTCTTAATACAATTTTTGATAATATAGATAAAAATAACTACCTCTGCAATGTAAGAAATCCTTTTTTTTTTTTTTTTTTTTTTTTTT